>APFE030615835.1:146233-210282 GCA_000404065.3 Pinus taeda | reverse complement strand
TCATAACAAAAAAGCCATGCAATCTTTCCTTGGTCAAATCAATTTTGTAAAGAGATTTGTTCCAGATTTTTCACGAATCGTATCTCCTTTACAAACCATGATAAAAAGGAACTCTAATTTTATATGGGGCCAAGATGAACATGAAGCGTTTAACCTTATCAAACAGGCTATTATTAATGCTCCATCTTTAGCAACTCTGAATTTTTCAGAGCCTTTTATTTTATACACATTTGCCTTAGATAAGTCATATGCTGCGATACTCACTCAAACGAATCAAGAAAAGGCGGAAGCACCAATTGCTTTTTTCAGTTCAAATTTGCAAGGTACTGAATTAAATTACTCAGACGTGGAGAAACAGGCTTATGCTATTTTCAAAGCGATCAAATACTTCAGACCTTTTCTACTCAAAACCCAAACCAAAATTATAGTACCATTTCCAGCGGTAAGGAATCTTCTAGTACAAAAGGATGTGGGTGAGAAGAGGGCCAATTGGGTAACTGCCTTACAAGAATATTGCATAGACATTAAACCCGCAAACATTGTAAGAGGTCAAGGCTTTTGCAAAATACTGGCTGGAGCGTCGCAAATTTCTGAAATCCCATCTGTAGAGGTACAAGTGTGTGAGGTAAGCCTAAATGATGAGTAGTCATTATATGCTGATATTATTTATTATCTTAAGAATGGATATGCTCCTTCATACCTCAATTACACTAAGAAAAGAGCTCTAATATTAAAAGTGAAACAATATCAACTCATAAATGATATTCTTTTTAGAATGAATTACGATTCTGTTCTCCTTAGATGTCTTGAGAAATCTGATGCTGATAAATTTTTGCAGGAACTCCACGATGGGCCAGAAGGCGGACACTACGCTGGAGATGCTACTGCACATAAAATCTTGCACGCGGGATATTACTGGCCCACGTTATTCAAAGACTCGCACAATTATGTGAGGAAATGTCTAGTCTGCCAAACTACTGCTGGGAGACAGAAGAAGCCATCTTTACCACTACAACCCGTTAACATCGTCCAACCTTTTAGTCAGTGGGGATTGGACATAATAGGTTAGATCATTCCTCACTCTTCCAAGCAGCATAGATATATCCTTACAGCAATAGATTATTTTACTAAGTGGGTAGAAGCAGTTCCACTCAAGACGGCTAATGCTGAAAATATCATTGAGTTCATAGATCAATTTATAATAACCAGGTTTGGATTGCCTTCCGCTTTAATGTTCGATAATGCATCATACTTTTCCAGAAATGCAATGACTGAAATTGCACTTAAAAGAGGATTCAAACTTAAATATTCGGCCAATTATTATCCACAGGGAAACGGATTAGCCGAGTCTACAAACAAAAACCTAATCAGGATTATCAAAAGAACAGTAGACCAAAATCATAAAAATTGGCATAAATACTTAATATATGCTTTATGGGCAGACCGAATAACGAAAAAAGCTTCCCTCGGCACTTCTCCCTTTAATTTATTTTATGGGAGAGAAGTTGCTCTTCCGACTCATTTAGCGATTCCTTCTTTGTCTCTAGTTCAATACATTTATGAAGTACCAACTTCCTCATTACACTTAAGGCAAATGGAAATAATCAAATTAGAAGAACAACGAGAACAAGCTAAGAAAATGCATGCTCATCATCAGGAACTAGTAAAATCCTCTTTTGATTCAAATATAATGACCAAAAAAGAATTTTAGGTGGGAGATTTAGTTTTAAAATGGGACAAGGCACACGAAGAAAAGGGTAAACATACAAAATTTCAAAGAATGTGGCTTGGTCCTTTTCAAATTGTAGAAGTCTTAAGTCCATCGGCATTTGTGTTAAAGGATTTAGTAGGTAAAAGAGACTCTTTGCCTGTCAATGGACAAATTCTTAAGAAATATTTTCCATAGAAGATTATTCTTCTATTTTGTAGAATAATAGTTTTTCTTTTTTCATAATAAAACCAGCTGTAAATGGTTACATTAGGCATTTATGAAAAAGATACCAACTCTCTTTCAGATTTTGATTTTTCGCTTGTATAAATAGCAAATCTTTTGGAAAATTGATCTTATTATTGAAAGATACAGTTAAGACTCTAACCAGATATGACACTAGTTTCAACTTCATTAAAAGTTTTGATGAAAATAACCTTTAGTGAAGAAATTGTTTTATATCAGTGCAATGAAAGGTATCAATAAAAAAATAAAGATTCTTTGTAGAACAGTTACTTCAAAAAACTCTATCATTGTCGTCCAGAGCTATCTAAAGAAGACAATGACTTCCTCCCTACTAAGGAAATCACAACTTTCAGAGGAACAATCCGAAGATACACTTTATCTTGAAGAATGAGAGGTCTCATCACGAGCCGATTTATCATAATCACAGATATTATAACTTGCCGACTTTGCCAAATATTGCATACCATAACAGGGCAATGATTCAATATTGTTACAATCAAGAGGCAAGGGGTCTCATCACAAGCTAGCTTGTTCAGCAAAGTTATAAATCAAGTGAATGACTGTGTCATAAATTGGCCACCAAACCAAGACATTGTTCTTTAAGAATAAAAAGAAAATCAAAACAATAAGTGTAGATGTGGATTATTCTTTGAGAGTTGTAGGTTTCTTTAAGTAGCATACAGGATCATTGCTGGGTAAAAGGTAACCCTGTCGAGGCTATGAACGCCTGCTGGCAGCAGAGGCTCTACCTACAACAAATGAGTATATTTCAAAACTAGTTTACAGAGAAGACTTTGTTTTATCTTTACAGACCAAGTAATGACTGATGTAAACACAAGGAATAACTTGAGGTAGCAAATAATCAAAGTTGAAAATAGCTGAAGCAAAATGTCATTGATAGGTTAGAGCATAATGTACTTTATCTTTCCATAATAAAGTTTAATTTTCTAAAAAAATTGCTGTTTTGGAAGCTGAAAAGGTTCAATAGAAATACAGAGATAATTGGCTCTTCCAAGTGAATCGCCAATTGTTGTGGCCACCAACAACCCCCCTCCTTATGAAGTATTATTGCTAATACTAAATAAGTGGGGACCCTTAAAAAAGTTAGTTAGTGTTCCATTAACTTACAACATCATGGACTTAGGAAAATACCTTGAAAAATCTAGAAAACCTAAGTTTCATAATGAAGAAAATTAAATTTAATCCTTAAAGGATATCGCATCATGCAAAGGATGATAGGATACACCTTCAAATGAGTTAAAATGACAAAAGGCGAGATTGTGATGCAAAACCTCATCGCATCGCATATACTGAAGAAACACTCACATTGAAAATAACTTCAAAAAATCACCGATATGCAATATCGCATATCGCACATCGCAAAAATCACAAGAATTACACAAGGATTATAATGATCTGTGATATTGCGATATTGCGATATTGTGATACCGCGATACTGCGATACTGCAAAACTGTGATACTGCGATCTGCGATAAAAACAGCACGATAACATCGCGACATTGCAAAATTGTGATACTGCGATCTGCGACATCGCAAAGAAAAAACACGAGACCCCTCCATCGCAGTTGGTTCTGGCTCATTGTTCGAGAATTTTTTTTATCCAAGAGTTGGTCATGTATTTTAATACGAATTAATGAGTTATTGCCAGTTGTTAATGAAGTAGGGTGTTGTGTTTTTCAAAGAAATAGCTCACGTAAGGTGGCATGTCTTGTATATCTTCGGCATTTAAAAGTTTTCCTGTCATTAGTCCTTTATCATTACTTCCACCTCAATGTGAACTGCAGGAAAGAAGGAAGAAGCGTTATATAGGGTATTATGCAGAAAACAATGAGGAAGGAAGGCAACACTCCAATGAACATTTCAGAAGGCATACTTAATCCATTCAATGAAGAAAAAGAGCCACAGAACTCTTTTGAGGCATCTATCACCGATTTCTCATGTACAGCCATGACTGAATGGGTACTGAACGACACTGATACCAGAAACAAACAGTTTAATTCTCAGGGTCAAGATCTCACGGAACCACTATTTTTACAAATTTTGGGCTTTATACCGAATGAGAGAAAAAGGCGCAAGAGGAAAAAACCGCATCAGGGAAGCCCGAATCAAGAAACAGAGGCAATTTCCAATGCGCGAATAGCGTTTAGTGCTAATCACGCATCACTAAGGAAAATTGTTCGAAAAGGAAGGTTCCTAGTTGCTCAGTCACCTGCGAGCCCCGAAAATTGCAAGAAATCAGCGATAGAAGCAAACTAGAAACAAAAGACTGAAGGAAAAGCAAAAGCAGTCCAAAGGTTTACCAAGTTGAAATGGGATTTTTATCAGGCATACATGGTAATGCTACATATTCATTGGATGACTCTCAAACTTATCATCAATTTTATTTAGAAGATAATGCCAGCGCTTGCCGATTCTATTTGCTTAACTCAAGCAAAGGCGAAAGACAGTCAGCTGACTCTACTCAGAAAATTACTAAATGCTTGCGACATTAAGGAGTAGATTTAGAAATAGTTAGTAGATTTAATTTTAGAATAGTTTTGCTTAGAAAGAGGACGGTCATTTAAACCGAATCCTCAATTTCTATAAATTAAGTATTTAGTTATAGTATTTTAAACCCTTCTCATAGCATTTAGAGAAGGGTCTAGAAAATTTATCAAAAACTTGTCCTCAGAACATGCACTTTTGCACCCTCAGAGGAGGTTTTGGTGAATGAATGGAAACAGGGTTTATTTGATATTTGCATTTGATATCTGCTACTGATGTTACACTTCTGTACTCTTAGTAGATGTTAAATCAATGAGAGATAAATCAATTGTCACTTGAAGCTCATGAGTAGGACTAGTTATAAATGGTACTTTTATCTCTTAACCATTTCTGTTTATGCATTAAAGTGATATTCAGTTTTCAGTTATTTATATGTTACAACATGGATGTCTGAGTTATCATTTGGCACTTTTGTATGGTGATAACTATTTGTTTATGTTTAGTGTATGAATAGCTCATTTATGTGATATGTTTTAACAACTATTTCGTCTAAATTCTTATACGAAGTAGCTCATCTTTATCGAATTCTTTTCTTATGATAGCTGAATGATCTTTATTACCAGTTATTATTTGAAGTCATTTTAGATTGCATAGAAGAAAGATCACACCCCGGGTTAGCATAAATTTCTATGTTTTTTCTGTTTATTAGAATGCAATAGCATAGCATTAGATTAGATAGAAGTATTCCATTTAGAATAGAACCACCCATCTTTCTCACACACACACACTGAATTGGGAAACTGGTCCCATATCCCCAGTCGGACCCACTATACCTAACGGATAAGGAGCTGCCAACCAAGGTCCAGACCGGGCAGGTATCCCCCTTGTTTTTGACCTAATTTGCGGGGCCTTCAACAAGAGGTCAATTGGAAAATAACTCATTTCCTCTATAAAGTTGTTATTGGATGCCCAATATTTGAACATTTTGGAATTAACCTATGGTAATATCTAGATAACTCCATCAGGGATCTAACTTCTTAAACATTCCAAGGAGTAGGCCACTCCATGATGGTCTTGATATTATTTGAATGTACTTCCATTCCTTTCTTGGAGATGATGTGTTTCAAGTACTAAACTTTTGTTTGGAATAAATCACATTTATCGGGATTCGCATAGATCTCATGCTCTCTCAACAATTGCAACACTTTTCTCAAATATTCTTCATGCTCCCACTTGGTTTTAGAGTAAACTGAGATGTCATCTACGAATACCAACACAAACTTCTCCAAATGTGGGCTAAGGAGATTATTCAGGAGACACATAAATGTGGTTGGAGAATTTGTGAGCTCAAATGACACCACCAAAAATTCATAATTTCCATACCTAATTATAAAAAATTTCTTATGGACATCCTCGTCCTTAATCCAAACTTGATTGTACCTAGACCTCAAGTTTATTTTTGAGAGTAGCACATGCCCTCTTAGTTGATCAAACAAGTCATCAATACTAGGTAGAGGATACTTGTCCTTTACTGCGGATTTATTCAATTTCCTATATTCAATGTACAGCCACATTGTGCCATGCGTTTTCTTTACAAATAGGGTTTGGGATCCCCAGGGCAACACACTAGGTCTAACATACCCCTTTTGGAACATTTAGTTTAGCTATAATTTTAGTTCTAACAACTATGCCATGCTCTTGTGATATGGGACTTTTGAAATTAGTATTGATCCTAGCAATAATTCAATTGAGAAATTGATTTCTCTTCTTTGCGAAAATTCTAATATTTCCTTAGGAAATACATCACTAAACTCTCTTAATATCATATACTCTTCCATTCTATCCATGTTGTCTTATGATTCACTAGTCACTTGGACAACATATAAATCACATCCCTTTCAACTGCATCTTTTCATTTGTAGTGTTGAAATATCCCTGAAAACCATTGTATTTTGTATTCCCTACATTGTCACTCTTTCTCCTTCATCATTGATACATTCTAAATTCTTTTGTAGTAGTTAATTTTTGTCTTGTGGGCCACTAGCAAGTCCATGTTGGTTAGCACATCATATGAAACCAATGGTAATATATTCAAATTGGATAACGTGGGCATACCATCTATCACTATTGAGCATGATTTCACCATGTCCATGACTCATCATTTGGTTCTCGTGGCTAGTTGAACTAGCCATAATTTTTCATGGTATTTCTTTTGTAACACACGCCTTTATGTGCTCTTGTCATATCAACTACAACAACCCAAAAATTTTACCTATTTCAAAATTTTGGAGCTCCCCATGCTAGAATCCCCAATCTTTGTCTTTGGCATTTATAGCCTATCTTTCCCTCTTGCATCCCTAGTATCTTCCAAGACTTAGGACAATCTGAAATCACAAGCCCTACCTCAAATTTTTTCTTCTAGGTCGCTAGTCACACTTGGAGACCTTAGTATAATCTCTAATGATGTGACTTGTGACCCTCCTCCTCTCGGTCACATGTTACCTTTTCTTTGAAACAAATGATATTCATATTCACATAATTGTGTATTTGCATAGGTGTAAACCTTGAAATTTGTGACCCAGTCTACTATATGACTTTGTGATTCCCATCTTGATTCAACTTGCAACCTACCTAATGATGTGGCCTTACAACCCCTATCTCAACTACTCACATAGTCGCACTTAACTCACACTCTAACCTCACAACCCTTCTCTGACAGGACCTTGATACCCCCAAAATTAGATAACACGTGACCCCTTTTCGAGCGCAAATGCCTCTTGTAATATCTAGTAAGCGATAGTCACACATGAATTCATCTTAACGTTCCCTCCATGTGTGACCTCTTGCCCTACACATGTGATCTCTTTACATATATGTCCTTTTCCTCTCCTCTTTGATTCATTCTCATTCTAAACTAGACGCTGGGATGGTAGAGCTCCACCCTGACCACCAAAGGTAAGCATCTTCTCATCACCCTTCTGTCATCATTATTTTTTATTGATTCTACCACTTGGATGACTCCCTCACACTATCTCTCTACAACTCCAAAAATGCTCGATGGGAGCATATAAACCTCATAATCATCCCATTGTGCTCCTAGTTACATTTCTCAACTGGTCTTCCCCCTTACAGATTGTTGGGAAAATACTAAGAGGTGGGGTGGGGGGGGGGGGAATCAGTATTTACAAATCAATAACTTTTTACCTTTCATTTTCAGATTTCTATACATGAATTTACTAAATGGAACCTGCGTGTGTACGCGAATGTTCTTAAGACTATAAGCATATATCCAATGAACTTACAATTCAGTTAATCCATCATATGTTTGTCTTCAGCTAGTGCATTAGTACTTTATTGACCATTAGATAAAAATTAACCATGTGCTGTAATAAATAAACCATCACACATAAGAAACACACATGAGCACCAAGCTTTAAGGTAGAAACCCAATGCGGGAGAAAACCACCTGCTTCTATTATCTTTGTCTTCTTTTTAATATAAAACATTGTTTACAATATTTTATTGGCACAAACACATACCAATACTTAGGCACCCACCTGCAAAAGGCTACAACCTTCTCTCATTCTCCAAGTTCTACTGGAAGGGAGCTACAAACCCCAAGATCTTGTACTGGCTGATATGTTTACAAGTACGTAGGTGCCAACCTACAGAAGGCTACAACCTTCACTCATTCTCCAACTGCTACTGGAAGGGAGCTTCAAGCCCCTATCTCTTGTACTGGTTGATATGTTTACCAGTACGCAGGCGCTGACCTACAAAAGGCTACTACCTTCACTCTTTCTCCAGGGACCATGTTTCATCAAATTTTCATACTGGACCCATGAGTAACATTGAAGCTCAAAATCAATCACCACTGCAATACAACCATAAAATACAACTGCATCTATTAACAATCACAGAAACCCAATAATCAATCTTTGATATAACTGAAACCCAATCATCACTTTTTGAATCAACCACAACTAAATCAATCAATCACTGAAACTCAATCATCAATCTCTGAATCAACCACAATTGAATCAATCAATCATTGAAACTCATCAACTCAACCATCAATCTTTGAATCAACCACAACTGAATCAATCAATCACTGAAACCTATGACATAACTGAATCACCCAATCATCAAATTCCTGATACAACTGGATCAACCATTTACTCAAAACTCAATCAACCGACACTTAATCAAAATTCAACAAATCAACTAGAACAATCAGATCATTGTAACCAATACACATAACTGAACTCAGAACACTTCATCAACAACCAGAACCAACTGTAACCTCAAAAATAATATGTCCGGAATGTATACGCTACTTCAATGAAGCCAACCTGCATGTATACACTATTTTCTGTAATCCAACCTGTGTATACCTCTAAAGATACTGAATCATGAAACTTCTGAATCAAAAATGTACCAACCAATGACATTCTAAAGATCTATTTTCATATTACAGAGTTCTAAATAGATAGTAGCAAAGATCACCCTTCTTACTCAATCAATTAATCAACCAGAATCAATCTCCTTATACAATCAATTTTAGTTTCAGATCTAACGAAGACATCATTGACAAACAACTGTAAAACAACATCACTGATCAGTTAGATCAATGATCTTTGAAAAACAAGATTTTCTTTTGTATATGCTACTTGGAAGTGGCAAACTAATGTGTATAGGTGCCTTCACCAAGGCGAATCAACATATAGATATGCAAATAATAACTTATAATTTCACAGCTATTCTAGAATTTAGATATACCTAGATCATAGCATATAAATGATAAAACATGTGTTAGCAATCAGATCTAGACTATCCATTATCAGATCATATAATGATAAGTCATATCAGGTCTCATGATCCCGATCCAACATTGTATACAAGGGTGCACAAGATATTTCAGATCTATTTTATAACCATAGCCCTTACAACACAAAATATACTTTAGATAAGAGTATTCATGAAAAACCCTTTCACTTGCAAAATAAACCCTTTTATCTTCTCCTCCTTATATACTTAGAGCCCTTTTCAATACCTCAGACAAAAACAACACTTAGAACCTATGGTATTCTTAGACGTGATCAAGTAACCATTATTTCGCTCAATATTGTGGGATAATACCATGATATGGGCCCTTGGTATTATTTAACCTAAATTTTCCATCCCATACACACTTTTCCTCTTGTGAAAGTGCGTGGATACGTATACGCTCTTTTTTTTTTTTTTTTTTTTTTTTTCTGTGTACCTCCTTATATACGCTACTTGGACTAGGTGAAACAACGTATACAACTTAATACAACTTAATATTTTATTTTTCTTCAATTACTTGATTTTGATCGGTAATCCTTTGTTCCATCATCCTGTTCTTCTGTGTCATTACTTTGTTACCTCTGAATTGACTTGTTACAATGTGAGTGCCATCATACATCACTTCTGAAATGATTCCTCTGAACTGCCCTACATCTTGTCACATATGTAAACACAATTTCCATTAATTTTGTCAATCCCTATTTATACCTTTATCAAGTAGTCCGTTCATCAAATAGGTTGTCATTAAGGACAACTCATTAGGTAGGTTGCTTATCAAGGACAATACTAACACAATCTCCCTGTATCAAACATTATTATGTTCCATCATTATGTCACCTATGATCTATAGATTCATCATGTACTTGTTCTTTTACAAGTGAGTTTCCATGAAGGACAACACATGCATCATAATGCCAATAATCTCCCCCTTTGGACTTGATGGAAACCACTTTGGTGTTTGGTCACGACAACCTGTAAATAACATCAAGACAAGCACCAAGCTTTTCAAAACATCAAGCTCTACTCTCCAAACACCAAGCTACTCTCCCCCTTTGACATCAAGGGCAAATGGTTTACCAATGCTAAATGAAGACTTCCATATATGAAATTTTGAATATGAACATTGATCATGCTCCCCCAGGGACATGCTAAATTCTCTGATCAAACTCCCCCTTAGTACATGTTGAGATGCATTATATCGTCCATGCTCCCCTTGAGCATATGAAGAGTCTGCATAAATATTTTTGAAAGAATAACATGACTCTATAACTCAACTATGTGAGTATTACCTTCCTATCACCAATGAATCAAACATATATCAATCACCCAGCCAAGTGGGGATGCACCAAATATGATTCATCCACCCAACCAAGTGGGTTTACATATTTGACATGATCTTAAAAGTCCATACATGATTGAATATGACAATTATTACATCATAGGTATTTACATGACCTTAACATAAAATTATATACATGACATTTATAGAAAATACCAAAGATATAAACAAGACCATGATAGTTATCAACAACTATCATACACCGTATATGATCTACACCATAAGCATTTGTCAGCATCATCGAGAACAACAACTTGTGTGTCCATCATCAGTTCACAAGATAAGACAATGTACCTTTACTATCATCAACCTGTGACAAAGTATATTGCATATAGATATCAACTCACCCTCTTGATCTTATCAATATCAACTTGCTCTGCTTCCTTAGTAGAAAAAGCCTTAACATAGCCTTCCATGAATCAACTAAGCATATGTCATATCTCTAAGTAGTAACACAAAACCATTCACATCATATCATATGTATGTGGAAACACCATAGTTATCATCCATGAATATACCATCATCATCATACCAAGAACTACATGATCTTTCCATAACAACCCTCAATATATCAACCATGTATCTTCACTAGGGATTTTTCCAACATCCCACATCCAATAAGCATCAACCATGATAATCAACATATGTGAGTATCAAACCTATCATTATAAAGTAAGAAGTCATCATCATTATGTGAATAGGTAAGCCATGTCTCTGAATATCCATGTCTTCAAATAGCTATGTCTTCATGAAACCTACAATAACACCATTCTCTTGGCCAACCAACAATATTTACCAATATGCAACTTAAGTAATCATCCATGTATCTAGCATAATGTGTATCTAGCTTCTCATCAATATGAAAATCAAATCATGACCTCATAGTCAAACTTTCTTGACATCATCAAGATCAAAATTCCTCAATGAATATACCATGTGAGATCCAAGAACTATAGGAATCCTCATCCATAATTGCACCATATGAAATTTATGCATCTTTGAAGGCATGATGAAAACATCATACTTTTACATCATCAAATAATGAAGATGTGTACTCAATCTTTGTTCTTCTCCTTGAAATTATGAATATCACCATGTAAGCAACATAACTATATGCATCATCAAAAGAGTCATCCACAAATATGATTTGATTAACAACTATGTGGCTCAAGCAATATAAGTATTATCTAAGATTTCATCATAGGCAACCCATGACTGCAGCTTAGCATGATGTATCATTTAAACATTTCTATCAACATAAGCATCCTCATCATTGATAAGAATCATTAAGCACCAAAGACTTCTAAACATAATGCCAACAATGCATTATTAGAAGCATAACATATTCTCCCCCTGAACCTATGCCAACTGTTCATTGTCAGATCTGATCATTGCAAATATCAATAAGAATAATCTAGGCATCATCATAAACTAGTTATACATCAAGTCATCAACAACTTATGAGGGTCAAAATCACTTCTAAATAACATACATAGATTGTAGCCATCAAACATAAAACCAAAAAAGACAATTGATAATTGTCTGAACCATATCAAACTCTTTTTCTGAGTCTGTCCCACTTCTTATTCATCAAACAAACATATATGTTACTATGTAGTTTCAAACTAGCATATATACACTACTTGTCTTCATAATATCTGTGTATGAGAATTAGAACACTGAAATTTCATACTTTCAGTTCCTCCTGAGTCTGTTCTGACTGTACCTGGTCCTAGAACTTTTGCTGAAGCATCAGTTCCAAGAATATCATTATCATGATGGTTCTTTATCAGAGAACCCATTTTTCTCTTGTTGTCAGTCATGTGACGAGCACATCCACTATCATCTATGTCTTCGAATGAGTAGAGAACAAGATCACACCTTATTTGATATTCCTTTTCTTGATTCTCAATGGATTCATCTTTTTCAGATTTTCTGATATAAATCTGCTTATTTGATTGCTTGCCATATTTTCTATGATGATCCATAGATGTGTTCCTACATTCTTTTTATATATGCCCAAAATTTTTACAAGCATAACATCTTATATGTTTCATATTACTTATATAGCAATTAATGGCTTTGTGACCAAACATATTGCAAGAAAAACAATATCCCTTAAAGTACCTGGAAGCTGATGATATTTCTATGAGATGGTTATTATCTTGAAACATTCTACTTCTGCATCTCGCTACAACATGTCCAAAATGATGACATATAAAACATTCAACATTATTCATAAGAGGAAAGAATCGATTATCACTTACATAGTGTTGGGAGCGGGATCCCCCGAGGGCAGTTTTGGGGCTAAAATCCCATGTTTAAGTCAAGCTTTGGTAATATTATTGTAAAGACTCCATATTTTGTGGTCACGGAGTGCGAAGGTATTATGTGTCATAAAGGGTCCGCCCTTAGTTTTGTAAAGTAAAGTTGGCTGTAAGAGATCTACCAATGGTTTGTGGACCATGGGATTGTATAAAAAGAGCTAAGCTCCAAGTAGTTAGAATGATGAAACATAACACGTAAGAGAGTCATAGCTTTAGAGATAGAAGTCTAAGTCTTGGGTTTTAGCGTAGGTAGAGGCTTTGCAGCTGAGTGTGAAGATGCATAGGGTAGAAGTCCGCATCTTAGTGCGCGGACCCCTGCAGCTACGTGCATAGGGTGAACAGAGTCTGTAATACTTGGAAGATATTAATAAAAGGAGTTATTCTGCAATTTCTGTGTGTCTATTTTGTTGATGGGTTTGGATATTTGTGTATGAATTTCCTTTATTATGCTTATATGATGGGCGAATGAATGCAATTACATTGAATAATTGAACACAATCACAAATATCTGCTTACACGGTGACAACTTTAAGTATTTGACAAGATAAGAAAAACACTTAGGATAATTGAGGAATTTGCATGGCACACTGCTATATCAGCGCGAAAGTACCTGAGCCACAGGGTAAGGCTACGCAAAGGTCGACTGTAGAATTTTGCAAAGGTATTGAAGGCCAAAATAGGGGGTTTGTCTCACAAGCCCTAGAGCGAGGTCACCTATGTGAAGGTAGGGATAGAAGAGATCAAACGACATCACAACCATCTCAAGGGTGCAGAAACTTGGTTCCAACATCCCCCCATACTGATTCAGGTGAGACTTTGATCTGCGCTCCGTGGGCTGATGCCAAAAGGGCTAGTAGTGTAGGGATTTATTTAGCTAATTAACATTGAACCTGTGTTAGGCCCCCTCAAGCCAACAAATGGTTGCATTGTCGGGATCAGAATCTACATAAGAGATGTGTGATGTCATATCACTAGAATCAAACTAAGAAGGAAATTGGAGACTGGCTAGATAGAAACATCCATGAATTCATGGCACAGGAGAACATAAACTCACATCTGTCAAAGGAACAATTGTTGGACTGATACCTGTATACAGAGATCCACGAAATCTTTTTCTGTTCTTTCCCTGTTGAGCTATACGAGTGGATCACGAAGCTAGCAGATAGCTAAGGAAGGTGGAAACTTAATGGTCCTATTGTGTGGACCCCGGAGCTAGTGCGAAGGTTGGAAGCATCAGAGGATAATATCACCCACACTGTCAATCATTGGCTCAAACACGTCATAGGAGGATTTGTGACTAAATTCGTGGTTGACACAATAGTCAGCTATAGCGAGGTGGAGCGACACATTTTCAAAGGATCCTGAGGTAATTACGTGAAATATTTAAATACTTGGATTAAAATGTTGTTGTGTGAAAAATGGGTTATGCAGCTACCTTGATGTTCGGGACTACATGAAGTGGAAAAGCTTATAGGAACGAAGGAAATAAGGGTTCGGAGTATAGCCCCTTGATTTTACCACCGTGAAGAGATGAAGAAGGGATAGTGAAGGTTTCTCTGCGAAGTTCTATTCAGTTAATAAGACAAGGATTCACGCAAATACTACCTCCACCCACACCACCTCTAACTTCACCTCCATCGCCTCCAACTTCACCCGTACCACCTCCACCTCCACCGTGGTTTAGTATGGTAATTACAGTGAAGTTGCCTTTGTTCAAAGGCTTGGGAAATGAGGACCCGGACTAATTCTGGTTTGTTGTGAGGGCTGTATGGGAAGCTCAAGATGTTACAAATTGTTGGCTTGTTGGGGCCTGGCCTAGGTTTAGAAGTAATTTCGCCAAACAAATCCTGAAACTACTAGCCCTTTCAGCAATAGTCCGCGGTGTGTGAATTGAGGTCTCACCCAAGGTAGTATGGGAGGGTGCTGGAACTAGGTTTCTGCACCCTAGGGATGCCTTGATGAAGTCTGGGAAGTTAGCGAATTGAACCTGCGTGCCTGCGCTACTCCGTGCAGCCGTCTATCCTTTGCAACTTGTGCAACTTCTTCCGCGTAGCTCTGTAAAGAGCACAAAGAGGTGCTGTCTAGATCCTTTATCCTTACTGTGGTTTTATTATAGATCTGAACTTAATTATGTGGGCCCAATATTCTTGTTAATCATTCAACATTCGTAACAAGTGTGTGCAATCATAAACTGTAAAGAGATGCATGAATATAACAGAAACATAGACACTCAATATTCAAAAATCAAATTATCTTTTATTAATTCTCTGTCCCAGTACAATCCCAACTCTGCCCTATGCACTCAGTTATAGGGGTCCGCGCACACAACTGCAAACTCTACCAGGCCTCTACTGCAGAGCCTCTCCCTACTACTACAACCCAAGACTCGTACTTACAGACTTAGGGCGAATTCAAAAATCCATATCCCTTCTAAAAGTTAAGACTAAGACTCCCTTTTATACTTAGAGCCTTGCTCTATTTATACAATCCCATGGTCTATGGACCATGGGTAGGCCGAAACATTCTATATTAAATTACATTATTTTAGGGTGGACAACCCTAGACTCTCACACTTCACGCCCACAATTTTTTGGGTCTTTACATTACATTGACCAAAACCTCGGGCTTCAAGCCAAAAAAACATGTTATGAGGGGATCCACTGCCCAGCAGGCCCCCAACACAATCATCGTGACTTGTCCTAAGTCACTCCACTGGTGCGATGATCTTCGCGTGGAGTCCATCCAACAACTTCTACACTTCGCTTACATTTGCCACACATTCTTCCATTGTCTGTTGTATCAGTTGTGCGCGACTCTCCGATGCATCATTGTCAGAGGCACCTTCTTGCCTTAGCACATATGTACCCTACATCTGAGCCAGATTTCCCTCGATCGTGGTGGTGACCATGAATGCTTCCACAAGCTAAGGCTGGATGCGTGCTTTAAGCACTGCTTCTTTCCGACGCGCGACGTCCACTTATTCCTTTAGAGCCTGGGCTTCCTTCATCTTGGCAAGTCGTTGAGTAAGGGCGACCGTCTGTGCAGTCCCCCTGATATTGTCATATGCCTGTGTAATGACCATGCTTCTATCTCCAAGTGTTGTATGGTTGGATCTTCCTACAGTGAGGTGATCATGAAGAGGGATTGAACCAACAATCCTGTGCAATCCTGTACGACATGCTCTATTTCTTCCAATCCTGATTGAATGGCGTGATTGCGCTGCTCTCTGACTTCCGAAGGTGTAGAGGGTTGTGCCTTTAGTTGCATCTCAGCGATCTGCAGGTTCAGCTCCAACTGAACATTCACGACCTCCTCCTGGGTCTTACGGACTCTAGCTGCTAGTTGGTGAATCTTTTCTGTTGTTGGGAGTATTGCCGACACGACGAATTTTAGTATGCTACTACAGGCCTCCTCCATGACCTGTTCCAATCCTTAGGGTTGTGGGACCAGGTTGTCTCGCTGCAGGCTGAGCTGTTCTAAATTTAACTTCTTCTCCCTCAAGACTTGGAGGGCGCGGCCCTCCCTAGCGTGAAGCTCAATAGTTACCCCATCCTACAACTAGTATAAGGTTTCCCTGGGGAGGGTAGTCAAATTCAACCCCCAACCCCTTATTTTGCTTGTTATGGCCATGTCACCCTTGGCTGTGGCTAAGACTGTGGCTTCTGGTAACACAAAAGTGTTCGTTGTGTGGGCACGCAACATCTACTCGGCTTCGGATGTACCTTTCGCAAGGTGTGCTGTCATCATTCCTGGGATTCACACCTGTAATGCCTGCAACTGCGGTTTGAACGTCCCCAGCACAATTTTCTGCTCCATCATTAATTCTTCAGAAGCATCCTTAGTGACATCGTGAACTGTTTTGCCACTGTCAAGAAGGTCTCCCTCGGTGAGTTGGATTGGGTCAGCAGAGGTCTTTGTTGCCTTCGTCTTTTTCCACGATGCTGGCTTCTCATGGATGTGAAACCTCTTGAGTTGGGTCAATTTTGGTGTAGGGTCCTTGTGTTCCTCTGTCTTAGCCTCCCCCTATATGTTCTACTCCGTGGACATTTCCTGGCCTTCCTCGGTCCCTTTGGTGGGCGCGATTGTGGTCTCTGCCATCTGCATTATCGCTGCTACCTTAGCTGCCTTCTGTCGTGTGGCTGCTTCCTGTTCTTAGTGTGTCCTCTCAGCAAGCTGAACGAGGTGCAACTTGGTGTCTTTCTTTTGTTACTCCGCTGCGATATTCTCCAGTTCCACTAAGTCCAGAGTGTGTCACTCTGGAGACCATGATGCCATCACATCAAAGATTGCATCATCCATTGTAATGAACAGAAGCTTCACCCACATTTGGGCTGGATCCTTGTGCACCTAGATATACAGGTTATGCATATCCGCCTTGAACTTTTCCACACTTTGCAAGATGTTATATACTATAGGGGATAAGCATGGCCTATAGTTGATTCATGTTCATATGCTCGCTTCTACAAACACCCAAAACACCTTTATCTCGCAAATCCTCGTTGCGTCTTTCGTTGCCCAGTGTGAGGTGTACCTCACAGCTTTGGATAGGTCACCCTCATTCGTGGGAAACTGGTTTTCTTCTAGTAGCTCTCCTGCAACCAACAGGATAGATAAGAGCAACCATGCATAGTGGAAGGTTTTATCCTGCTCCTGGGCCTCTCTATAGTTTGTCAAAAACTTGTCACAGAGGAACTATGCCTAGTTGAATTGGACCCCCTCTGTGCACTGCTCTGCCAACGCAATTACAGATGCTAGCACTTCGTCGGTCTGACATTTCCTCATTAGCTTGCTTACCAACAGCTGGGTGGCTGCGCGTGCCCCTTGGTCCTTGATGCTTTCAATTACGTACCCTCGCTTCCTCTTCTCCAGCTTATATTTGGCCTTCATAGCTTCTGTGAGGGCCAAGTCGTTGCTCTTTCCTGCTATAGCTACAGGGTCATTTCCTTTAATGGGCAGCCGAGAAATCTAGTGAATTAAATCACTCGTGATGGGAGTCGACTCCTCTAGCCAGAGATACCCATCATGTACTAGGCACAACAGCTTCCGGATGCCAAAAATTGTGATGGGTGCATGGTGGTAGTGGGGTATCCATCGCAGATGGAGTAACCCAACCCTCTCCACACTGCATAACCATTTCTGCTGCAGTAATTTCTTTACGGCCAACTGTGGGAACTTCTCACTATCTATGAGGTCCCAGTCTTCAAACTTCATATTAGGTACCCATCCCATCAACAGGCCTTCAAACCTTATTTCATCCCAAAGAAGCGGGGTCTGGAGCGCACTCTTCGTGGCCTCTAGGTCCTTCAGTATCTTGTCTGTCCCCTTCCACGGGGGGATGTAGGGAGGTAACCTTATCGCTGATGGCACTTGGGAGATAGTCTTTGCCTCATCATCCTACGCTTCAATTTGGGCTATCAGAGCTTGCATATCTTCCTCCTCCTCCTTTGCTTCAAGGGTGATGGCTTTGCCCTTCTCTGTCATTGATAATTTACTAAAATGTGGGTTCCATGGTGATACACGGAATGGTCCCATTATTTTCTTGTATTTTGGTGGTCGCGGTGTGCATCGTGACTTTGGAACTTCTGGTGCAGCTGCCACCTCTCCAGGCTCCTCCTATACTATACAGGTCTCCAGGGTAACTTCCATGAATCACACTCTTATTCTCATAGCCGTCATCATGTCTTCAGTTGAGGGTGGTAAGCATACGCAACTCTTAGTGCACTGTACTTGCTCAATTCTCAAACAACCAAGTGTTTCCTTGTGGCTAGCCGTAGTGGTTTTATAGAATATTTTGAATTTGAATTCGACCCTTCCCCCCACTTCTGAGTCATTAATGTCTTTTGGCGCCATATCGTCCCAAATCTAGCTCTTACTTCATGTCTTAATTGCCCGTCGCCTGCTCCTTTTTGCCTTAAATTGGACCTCTTGTCATGAACAATGACACCAACAGTCACCTCCTAGCTTGTCCACAGAGCAGCATGGCTCCCTATGCGCGACTGCAACCCCTGTGATATACCGATCCTGCGCACAATCTCCTTGTTGTGCAGCTCCCATAAAGAATCTTTTATAGTCCTGCGCTCTCTTTCAACTACTTGAAGCGCCAAGACTATGCTTCCTACAGATAGTCAGGTGGTTGCATCCATGGTGTGAGGCTTCAAGTCAAATTTCAACCCGATCCGCGGGCCTCCCTTAGTTACCCTTGCACCAGTCAATGCCTTGCTTTCTTCCTTATATGGTGCACTCCCTTGGTTACTTTGTTTCATAAGGTGTAGTTGCAGCCATGGTAGCAGAGCTTGAAATTCTTGGCGACAATCTTCTAATGATGTGGTATGGATGCTCGTATCTTGTCCCGCCTTTCCGTCGACATGACATGTTTGCGAGATTTTGGTTTCTAGTTTTCTGATATCCTCATCCACTAATATGCTTTTCTGCTTTAGTCATACCCTATCTTCTTCGAGTTTGCGAAGCTCAAGGTTCCCTTGCTGAATGGATTCTTGAATTTGCATATGTTCGTCCTCGCACAGTTGCATAACCTCTTCACTCTGGTCCTCGCGTGTTGTCGCAATTAATGCAGCTATTGCATGAGGATTCTTTTCCAAAGCTATGGCGTCAACTCTTCTCATTGTCTTTGGCATCATTTATGCACTCAGGTTCTTGCACATGACCTTATAGGTCCATCAAACCGCTAGCATGCGCAGGTCCCAACCAATTCATCCCTCCTGGTAAACTCTATTCATGATTCCTCATAGCTTTATGGATGCTCTGACATGGAATATTTGTGGTGTGCATCACTTTTCCTGCTGCCGCATCGGGTTCTGATTTTCGATCCTTAGTTTGGGACATGATTGTACAACACATGTCTGCACCCATCGACATAGGAGGGCATGCAAACTGCTTCATCCTAGCTACCCGGCTCTCGTTCGACACTGGGGACTTCCAAACCATAAGCGCATCCATCTTCTACATTCGTGCTAGTTTCCAATAGTCTTTTGATGTGTATTCCACCATCGTGCGAGTGTCGCACGTAACGCCCATTACATTGCACCGTACTGCTGCTGTTCTGGTACTGCACTTTCAAATTTGCCTAAGAATTCATCCACCATTGTTACCCCAAAATATGTTGGCAGTTCCCTTGCTTTTGTTGTCACACACCGTAGTGATCTAATCATCATGTTGCAATTCAGCGTTGTCACTTCATGCAACCAATTCAGCCAGCATTCTACTTCTTCATCTGAATCCGAAGTACAGGAACTGTCACATTCCCATGAGATTCTCCCATCTGCAGTTGGTTTCACCCGATCCTGTTCTTGCGCCGCTATCTAGTAAATGCAATCTAGCTCATCGTCATTGTCATCATCGCGCACAGGTGTAGTGTAGCGTGCTCCTTCGACTGGATCTAGCAAAACTACTATATGTAGGGAATTTTTCTTGAATATCATCTTCCGCTTCTTCAGGTTGATGACTCCATTTATATCAGTGGCCCAATCTATTTCTAGCAACGTGGGATCAGCTCTTGTAGTCCTTTAAATGCCTTATTATCATGCAACAATTTCATGCACGTCTCTAAAAAGGTAGTAAGCATAGAAGGATCCATTCCTGGCTCTGGTTGATCCTTAATACTTGAAATAGAGGCCTCTGTGAAGCTCTTCTTAGCTTCCATAAACATCTCCTTTGCGCGTTCCAAGTCAAACTCAGGTTCCTTTGTAGGAGCCTTGCGAACCCATGTATCTTCCTTGGGCTACTTCCCCTTATCCTCCCTTGTGGTCACACCGCTTTTGAGCACCATATTCTCATTTGGGTCTTCTTCGCATGGTTTATACCTCATCATTTGAATATTTTGAGTTAGAGTAGGCTGAAGTACTCCTTTCTCGCGCATCTGTGCGATCAACGTAGGACAATCTACCATTTCATGATCAAACTGAGCAGAGTACGAACAAGATATTCTCATTGGGTTGGTACAATTGTGAGCGTAGTGCCCTGGTCCTTCGCAATTGTAACAGATTGATTGTTCGCAGCCCCTTCCTGGTCCCATTCCTCCTTATCCTTGACCTCAGCCTTGAAATCCGGCACGCACCATCCTCGTGGCTGGGTCGAGGTCTCACGTTTTTATTCGTATTCTATATGCTGGGGTCTGCTCCATAATTAACTCATATTTGTGACAAGTATGCTCGTTATTTCCCACAAATCTACAAAAATTACAAAACGGTTGTTGGGGAGTCTACGTATACTTTTGCAACAAGTGACAATTATCCGTCATGTGCTTTCCTCCTATCTGGTAGATTGCGCACCATAGCACGGGTGCCACACTTGGCCCTACTTGTGCCTATGGTCTCAATGGCATTGGTCCCCCTCCTGCCAAGTAGTTCACGAATACTAGATAGTGGTCCTTTTCATGGCCCTGGCCTTTGCATTTTATGCACCATACTTCTTCGAGCACCTCTGGTCGTGGCACCCTATCTTACTTCAAACTATGCATCTCCAAGCATAGATTCTATAGTTGCACGTGGCTTTGTTGGACTCCCAATACTGGATCCTGTATCGGTGTTTCATGCAACCTCATCACCATTTCCAACGCTTCGGCTTAGGTTGAAAGCTTTTGTTGTGATAGCGCCATCCGCAGGTGTAGTGTCAAAGACGCCACAAACCATGCGTGGTGCTGCACATCCGTTAGCCTTGTATTAGCCTTATGAATTGTATCTTCAGCCTCTGATCCAGATCCCAGGGGGTTTCGCCTGGAAACATCGCAATTCATTTAAATCTGACGATTGACTGTGTTTCTGATTTCGGCTGGCTAAATTCTTTGTTCAGCGCATTCTGGATCTTCGCTATTCTTGCATTTGGGTGATCATTAGAGTGCTTGATATACCATGCCAGTGCGTGATTCTGCAGCATACTCACCACTGTGGCCTTCTTAATGTTTTCGTCTGTGACCCCTTGTGCTTCCCAGACTGCTCTTACCATGAACCAAAACTGGTCTAGATCCTCATTCCCTACTCCTCTGGATACAGGTAGCTTGATCGTGTTCGCCATGTTGAACTGCGGGTTTGGTGGAGGTGGGGTGGGTGAAGATGGAGGTGAAGTAGGTGAAGCGGGTGATGGGATAAGTGGAGGTGATAACTACGGAATGTGCCACCTTATCAAACTAACCACACTTCTCAGAGAAACTTGAGCGAGCTCCTCCTCGCTCTCCCACGAAGGTGAAATTAAGGGATTGTTTCCTAATCCCTCGGTACCTTTGTAGATCTTTCTGCTCCGCGTCATTCCAAACATTAATGTATTCGCATAACTTGTTTTTCACATAACAAAATCTTGATCTAGGTATTCAGGGATTCAATGTACCTACCTTGCGGTCCCTTGAGAAAACGTGTTCTGCTTCACTATAGATCACGGTCATGTCTACCGCGAACTCAGTGATAAATCCCCCTATTATCCGGTCAAGCCAATGGTCCACAGCTTGAGCGATATTATCTTATGATGCCTCTAGTCTATGCACTAACTTTGGAGTCCACACTATTGGTTGGTCGAGCTTACACCTTCCATGGTCGTCAGCTAACCTCATGATCCACTCGTGCAGTTCAGAAGGAAAGGATGCGAAGAAGATCTAGTGGATTTCTGTATACACATAGTGATCCAACAAGATTTTGTAAGATATCTGCGGAGTTCTGTTTTCCTATGTCATGAACTCATGAAGCTTCTTGTCCAACCACTCTTCAATTTCCTTTTTTGTTGGGTTACAGTGGCACGACATCAGACATCCCTTAGGCAGATGTCGGTCCTAGAAACAAAACCATTTGTTGGCTTGTTGGGGCCTGACCCAGGTTCAGAAGTGATTTGGCCAAAAAAATCTTGAAACTATCAGCCATTTCAGTAATAGTCTGCGGTGTGTAGACTAGGGTCTCACTCGAGGTAGTATGGGAGGGTGCTGGAACTAGGTTTCTGCACCCTAGGGATGTCTTGATGAAGTCTAGGAAGTTCGCAAACTGAACCCGCGTAGCCGTCTATCCTTCGCAATTTGTGCAACTGCTTCCGCGTAGCTCTATAAAGAGCATGAAGAGGCGCTGTCTAGATCCTTTATCCTCACTGTGGTTTTATTATAGATCTAAACTTAATTATGTGGGCCCAATATTCTCATTAATCATTCAACATTCATAAAAAGTGCACACAATCATAAATTGTAAAGAGATGCATGAATATAATAGAAACATAGACACATAAAATTCCAAAATCAACTTATATTTTATTAATTCCTTGTCCCAGTACAATCCCAACTCTACCCTATTCACTCAGCTACAAGGGTTTATGCACATAGCTGCAGACTCTACTAGGCCTTTGCGCACACAACTGTAGAGCCTCTCCCTACTACTACAACCCAAGACTTGGACTTACGGACTCAAAGCAAATTCAAAAACCCATATCCCTTCTCAAAGCTAAGACTAAAACTCCATTTTATACTTAGAGGCTCGCTCTATTTATACAATCCCATGGTTCACAGACCATGGGTAGGCCAACACAATCTATATTAAATTACATTATTTTAGGGTGGACAACCCTAGACTCTCGCACTCTGTGCCTGCATTTTACGGGGTCTTTACATTACATTGACCAAAACCTCGAGCTTCAAGCCCTAAAAACATGCTATGGGGGAATCCATTGCCCAACACAGATGATCATATAAATAAGGCGACACTGGTTAGCACTTTGTAAGATTGCGTGCTAACCTGGTATATTAAGTACTCTAATGATAACCTGAATGCTAGAGTAGCAGACATCCATACAGCACTAAATAGGGAATTTAGCAGGCCTAAATCTAAGGCACAATCGATTGTGGGATTCAAAGAGATTGTGATGCAACCAAGTGAGACGCCTTGGGAACTAGATTAGAGGCTAAAGTGTACAATCTGTGAAGCCAACATGAATTTGACAGATGGACAACATCACAAGTGGTTTGTGGCTTAGCTACTACCACACTTAAGGAGTGCGTTGTCGCAACAGAAGATAACAACTCAGGGAGAGGCCTTGGAGATTGCCATGAGACTACAATATAATTCAATGCAAGATCCTAATCTAGGAGTTCAGTAGATCCATGCACAGCTGAAGAATTTGTGCCTTGAGATGCAAAGTTTGAAGTAGGATAGGAGGTTTGGCTAGAGATACACGAGGAGGTATGGTGCTTGAAATGCAAGAGTCAAGGTCATGACAAAGACCATTTCCTGGTCTTTGCAAATTACCTTTTAAGAGGAGGATCGATGCCTTTAAGGCTAGAAGCTCAAGTGGGACCTAGCACGGGGCCTGCATTATGGTGCGTTATCTGTCAGGTAGCCAGAAAACATGCCCCGGATAATTGCCACTTGCTACAAAAGTATGTACAAGCACTGCAACAGTTGTTTTGCAACTTTTGTAGGTCAGTAGGAAATGATGAATGTACTTGCAGGAGATATGAATTGATGATGGATAGAAATCCCGCCTATAGGGTTCAGGTTGAAATGTGACCCCTTGACTAGAATGCAGGGATGGCCGGAACAAGATTTCAAGGGTGTAGATGAGGCTGAGGTGAAGGAGGACCTGGTAGAGGTCGGGGACAGTTGATTTTCTACAATTTCAGAGGACCAGGACACTATGTCCGTGATTGAACTAATCCAATGCGTTCATCATGCAAGTATTGCATGTTGTTTGATCATGAAATGGAAGATTGTCCTACGCTGATAGATAGGATACGTGACAAAGGGGAACTACCACCTCTGCCAACTCAGAACCTGTAGATGATGATATCTAAGCCGTGTGAGGAAGATCCAAACGTAAATATAGTACTCAGAAGAGGAATCGTGACGAGAGATGACAAAGGAAAATAGCTAGAAGATAGTACATGGGTTTTCAAAGCCCCGACAAAAGAGCCTGAGTTCTATTTGGGGCATGCTCGTGAAACCTTCATGGAAGCTAAGAAGAGCTTCCCTGAGGCCTTCGCCTCAGGAAGCAAGGATAAGCCTGAGCTTGAGATGGACCTCTCTATGCTCACAACTTTCCTAGGAACCTGTATGAAGTTACTGCGCGATAGTAAGGCTGTGAAAGGGTTACAATAACTCATCAATAGATGCGCTGGAACTGTGCTAGGTGAGCCGCGCATAGTATGAAAGATTGGAAAGCATAAAACAAGGATGGGACGGGAGATGAGACTGACTACACAAATAGGAGAGTATGAAATGGATTAGGTCATTTTGGACCTGGGGTCAGATGTGAATTTCCTACCAAAATAGACTTGGGGGTGAATGGGGAGACCTGCGTTGCAATGGTCTCCGCTTCAGCTAAGGATGGAAAATCAACAGGAAACATCCCCATGGGACGGCTGGAGGGGATGACCATGGATATTGAGGGAGAAAGCGTGTTGGTGTATTTTGAAGTAATAGAGATAGTAGATGACAGTAATCCCTACCCTGCACTCCTAGGAATTGATTGGGCTACTGATATGAACGGGGTAATCAATCTCAAGAAGTGAAATATGACCTTTGAGAAGAAATTGCAAAGCATAATAATACCCCTTGATCCTACTGAAGGATCATGCTATTCGGAACTAGTCCACGATTATGAGATTGATGATGATATGGACTGTATCTATAAGATAACAACGCGAGACCAAGATTGGGTGAATCCCACTGGGATGGTCGGATTATGTGGGATCGCGAGAGTTCCTGCACTTCGGACTCCAACGAAGAACTAGAATGCTGGCAGAATCAGTTACATGAAGTAACTACGCTGAATTGCAACATGATGACTCGTTCACTGCACTGTGTGTCATCAGAGGTAAGAAATATACCTATTTATGATGGTCTAAATGAGGTAGATATCTTTTTGGATGCATTTGAAAGAGAGGTACCAGAAAAGCATCGCTTCTAGGCCTTGGACTGGGCATTGTGCACTACGCCCGCGAGATGGTGGGGTATGCACAAGGGAAGATTTGATGATTAGTGCGAATGTAGGAATATGATGAGAACATGATTTGGGAAGCCGAAGATGTGACTGACAGATAAGTATGATGGGAAGAATGATCCACACATGCATTTGGCCAAATGGATGCAGGCTTATGGAGAAAAGCCCCAACCTGAGTGGTTGCACCTATTCTGTCATACCATGGATGTTATCCCAATAAATTGGTATATAGAAACAAAGCTCTGCTATGGGATAGGAGAATGGGATATCCTGCGTAAAGGATTCATGATGACATTTAGTTTTGAGGATGGATTTGATAGTATTGATGAAGCGCTAGAAGAGGTGAAAGTAACCGTGTTTAGGATACCACAAGATCCTTTAGACCTGATTCAGCCTGAATGGGCTACTCATCTGAGCCATGTGCTCGAATGTTATAATATAATTGCTGAAGCAGAGGACGAGGATCCATGGAAGATTAACATTCTAGAAACAGAAGGCCACCGCGAGGTTCAAGGATCGCAGATTGAGGACCCTGATATAATAGCATCGATGGAAAAATTGTTGAAGAAGGATGTCACATTATGCTGGAACGATGACTGTAAGAAAATATTGGATATAATGAAAGAAAACATGGTTACCACGGTGATTCTAGCCTTCCTAGACTGGAAGAAAGAGTTTCATGTACATGTCGATGCATCATGTATAGCACTGGGGGTAGTACTAACACAGGATGGCGGAGAAGGTTTAGACCATCCTATCACAATCGTAAGCTACAAATTATCTAAAGCAGAGAAGAACTATTCTACCACTGAATGCGAGGGGCTAGCTATAGTGTATGCACTCCAAAAGTACTGGAACTACTTACTAGGAGGCCATTTTAAGATGTATACAGATCACTCTGCGCTGAATTACCTGGTCAATAAGCCTGTGTTGGGGGGGTAAATTTGCAGAAGGATTTTATTTTTATAAGAGAATGATTTTGAAGTTGTTGTGAAGCCTGGACAATTGAAAGCGGGACCATACCATCTGTTGCGCATCAAAACAGGGGAGGAACCTACTAACTTGGAAGAAGGATTGCTTGATGCATAGTTATTTGTAGTGTGTGTCACGGATGGCCATTTCAAGGATATAATACACTTCCTAACAATAGGAACTACACCAGAGGGATACTCTATCTAGCAAAAGAAGGAATTAGTGGTGCGTGTGATAGATTTCTCTGTCATTGTTGGGCATCTATACAAGATGGGGACTGATGAGATCTTGTGATGGTATGTACTTGAGTTCGAACAAAGAAGCATCCTCGTGAACGCTTATGGGGGTACCGCAGGAGGACATTATGTAGGGAGAGAACAAGCGCAGACAATTCTATGCACCGAGTTGTGGTGGCCAACCCTTCATCAAGATTCAAAAGCATATTGCAAGGCATGTGATGTATGTCAAAGAACAGGTAGGCTATCACAGAGGGATGAAATGCCTTTGACTCCACAAATGACATTTCAACCCTTCAAGAAGTGGGCAATAAATTTTGTAGGACCCATTCAGCCACAAGGGAAGATAAGAGCAAGGTACATTATCACTGCGACAAAGTATTTGACTCGTTGGGCAAAAGCGTAGCTGGTGAAGGATTGCACGAGCGGGATGGCCACGAAGTTCCCATTTGAGCATGTACTGACATGATTTGGATGTCCAAGGATCTTGATGAGTGATCATGGTACTCACTTCCTGAATGAGATGATTAGCACACTAATGAAGGAATTTCAGGTATATCACCAAAGGAGCACACCTTATCACCCACAGGCTAATGGGACATTGGAGGCATTCAACAAAGTGCTTGGAAATGCGTTGACCAAGGTTTGCAATGCTCAACGAAGTGATTGGGACCTATGCATACCTGCAGTATTGTGGGCTTATCGAATGACATGCAAGAAGTTGATAGGACAAACCCCTTTTAGGCTCATCTATGGTGTGGAAGTCGTAATGCCTATGGAATATATCGTGCCTAGTCCGTGCATAATAGCAGTCATAATTATGACAGATTGCAGAGCCCTGAAAGAGAGGCTCACACAGTGGGATGAGCTCGAAGAAGAAATATTTTTGGCTGGATTTCATCAACAGGTCCAAAAGCAGCGAGAAAAGGCATGGCATGATTGACACATCAAGCTACACACATTTAACGTAAATGATCTGGTTTTGTTGTATGATAGTAAGTTTGATAAATTTCCCAAAAAATTCAAGACGCATTGGTTAGGGCCTTATGTTATTAAGGAGATTAACAATGGAGGAGTGGTACAGTTGGTCAAGTTAAATGGAGAATCCTTCCTAGGAAAGGTGAATGGTAGTCGCTTGAAGCCATAGACCGGTGGTCTGGCCATGTGACTAAATGAAATTAGCACAGTCTTAGCACTTCAGGCAGCTGAAAGGAGGCGGGGGACTACAAACTACACTGCCCAATTTGGCAAGCTGCGTGATTGGAAGATGATGCAGAGCAAGGACACATCACTAGGTCTGCGATAGTGCAGAGGGAGTTATGCTACCCAGGGAGAAATCATGCAGGTCGGTTGGAAAGTGACTGTTAAAGTCACTGTTCATGAAAAGAAAATAGAAATGAAGCCAAATGGAGGAGATGGCCAACATTTAATATGAAATTTACGGCTTAGATCCTTGAAAATATACCGCCAATTTGGCATTAATGAACTGATTTTGGGGGGAACGATCAGATTTGAATTCAAATTTCCCTATAAATTACAAGTGGTTGTCTAGCAAGAAACACTTGGAATTTTTAGTATTCTGCTATTGAGCTCTCAGACGCCTATGGAACCAAAGTTTTTTTGAAGCTCTCAAACAGACTCCTGCATTTGTGAACTTGCATGAAACGTCATGAGTACTCATAGAGAGTGTTATGTCCTTACCCCCAGAAGTTATCAATACACATCAAGTGGTAGAAGAGTTGTCACAAGAGATGGAGAAACAGATCAAAGTAGCTGCCCTAGAAGTAGCCGAAGTATTGGTGGAGGTCCCTAAATCTTCGAGAACATTGAGACTAAAGCCAACCCCAACCAAGGAGACCGTGAAAGATAAGAAGGGCAAGCAACTTGCCATCCCCGTGCGCACATCACTGAGATGAAACCCAAAAAAGCCCACTACCCAGGAGAAAGGTAAGGCTATAAACATAGAGGCAGAAGAGGAGGACATCGAAGGCATCCCCATGGATGATGAGGATGTGGGAGTGGAGATAGAGGAGGTCAAATCCTAGGGTGTAGACTCTATTACATGGTTGTCGAAGTATATCCCTCCGCGCAAGCCAAAGTCCAAGGTCCCAAAGGACATTGATGAAAGTAAGACTCCCCTGCAAACCCATTTAATATCAGATGAAATCACTTTTGATGGTCTGGATTTGGCATAGGTACCCACATTGAAGCTCGAAGACTAAGACTTGGCAGATCATGAGAAGTTCCCGCACCTAGTAATTGAACAGTTTATGTGCCGCATCATAGACACGATGACAAGGATGACTGCACTAGAGTAGAGGAAGTGGCTCAGAGGAGTTGAGAAGGTAGGATTACTTAACCTGCTCTGGGTGTCACACTACAACCACACCCTTGTGATAGTCTTAGTCATCAAGAAGTTGCTGTGCTTGGTGCATGATGGGTGTCTGTGGCTAGAGGAGCCAATACCCATCACTGATATGTTGATTCACTGCATCACACACCTATTGTATATAAGTGAAAATCCAGCAATGATTTTTGGTGGCAAGCTGGCGCTCACAGAATCCATGAAAGAAAATTTCAAGTGGGTGAAGAAGCCACGTGGGTACGCAATCTCCGGCATCATCAACCCTGCTGTGAAGGCGGCAATGCAGATCCTTGTAGGGAAGGTGATGCGGAAGTGTCGTGCCGATGAGGTTCCGACGCCTGTCATTGTGCTTGCACAACAGTGCGTGGAAGGAGTCCAATTTAACTGGTCAGACTACCTTCGCAATGAGTTCTTGGAAAAATACTGTGAGGTACAAGATCAGAGAAAGATTTTCCACTATGCGTGGCTCTTGCTATTGATTGTGCTCATAGTGTGGGAGCTACCGGAGAGAGCCAATTCCCCTTGGTTGTGCTGGACCTTCCTGAAGTAGTGAAGTACGCTTCGCTCTGGGCGACCAAGAATGCGAACCATGTGCGGGACATCAAGATCTTCTGGATCTTGATGGAAATGAACATCAGGATGGCTATCAATTGCAAGCTGTGATTGTTTCCCATGATATATGCTAACCTATATAGCTAAGTCGAATTTAAAGCAGATTTCCATCGGATCTCAATCAGTGCGCGGAAGGACCCTCCGCAGAAGTGGTACGATTTGTTGTACCTGGCCATAGACGATGCCATCGAGGCAGTGTTAGATAAATAGCTAGCAAAGTGGCACACCTCCACAGAGTTGGTAGTGGGTGGAAGCAAGTTCACCACACAAAAGAAGAAGGATGAGGCCAAATTGAAGATGGTGCAACTCGTCGAGAAGAGGAACAAGGAGGTTACTAAGAAGGCTAAGGTAGAGCAGACATGAAAGGAGGTAGGAAAAAAAATAGGAGGCACAGAGCAGGGCTCTAACAAAGGTGCACAGTCACCTTCACCTGTAACTGAAGAAGAGGACATAGAGCAGCACGACGCAGGCCCTCAGGAGACGTCTGACCATATTGAGTGCCCGAGAGAGCCGGAAAAGGGAGGGTCTAGAAAGAAGTCCAAGGTGACCAAGACCTCACTGGATCCCATCACACTAACAGAGGGAGACCTATACGACATCAATGACATAGTCAAAGATGTCACTGTGAAGGCCCTGCAACATTTTGAAAATAAATAGCAGATCGTCCTAGGGACCACCCAGATGGGACTGTAGGAGTTGCAGGCCTGCGCGTCACAGGTTGGTGCAACATCTACCAGCTCAGCTATCGGCACATCATAGGCTACTGATATGCTATGCACGAAGACTTCCAGTGCAATAGTGTTGCTGGATGGAGCACTGACAACAGAGAATGAGGCTGATAGGCCCACTGTCAATGCCTTGAAGGGAATAGGATTGAACCTAGTAAATCTCTCGCACGAAGCACTCCATTCCTTCTAGGATGGAGTAATTGCAGAGATGAGGGCTTGCGAGCACCACGCCCTCCAAGTGATCAGCGAGCAGAGATTAAATAATGAGCAGATGGCCTTACAAAGGGATGTTGCCATCGTTGTCGAGGCTGAGGCGACCAGCTAGAGACAGAAGATCATACATGTCATGGAGGAGGCATGCAGAATGATCCTGGAATTGGCCATTCTGGAGGAGGAGCTAGCTGAGGTCCGCATCTGTAAATTTTCCGTTCTAGAGGAGGAGCCAGCTGAGGTCCGTATCCGTAAATTTCCCATAGGGGTGCATGACACTCGAACAAAGATGGCGCAGGTTCAGTTGGAGCTGAACATGCAGATTATAGAGCTTCAGTTGAGGGCTCAGCCTTCAATGCCACCAGAGGTAAAGGAACAACAAGTAGCCACTGTCACAGAAGCAGTTGCGGTAGTGGAGAGTGCAGTAGCAGACTGCACCCAGTTGTTTGAATAGTCATTACGCCCTTAGCTTTGTAAAGTAAAGTCGGCTATAAGAGATCTACCCATGGTCTGCGGGCCATGGGATTGTATAAAAAGAGCTAAGCTCTAAGTAGTTAGAATGATGAAGCATAACACATGTAAGAGAGTCATAGCTTTGAGCTAGAAGTATAAGTCTTGGGTTGTAGCATAGGTAGAGGCTCTGCAGCTGAGTGCACGAACCCCTGCAACTGTGTACGCAGGGTGAACAGAGTCTGTAATACTTCGAAGATATTAATAAAAGGAGTTATTATGCAATTTCTGTGTATCTGTTCTGTTGATGGGTTTGGATGTTTATGTATGAATTTCCTTTATTATGCTTATATGATGCGTGAATGAATGCAATTACATTGAATAACGGAATGAAATCACGAATATCGGCTTACACTGTCACAACTTTAAGTATTTGACAGGATAAGCAAAACACTTGGGATAATTGAGGAATCTGCACAACATGCCATTATAGCAGCGCTAAAGTACTTGAGCCATAGGGTAGAGCTGCACAACAGTTGGCCGTATACTTTTGCGAAGGTATTGAAGGCCGAAATAGGGGGTTTGTCTCATAGGCCCTAGAGCAAAGTCACCTGTGTGAAGGCAGGGATAAAAGAGATCAAACGAGATCACAACCTTCTCGAGGGTGCGGAAAATTGGTTCCAACATCCCCCCATATTGCTTTGGGTGAGACTTTAGTCCGTGCTCCACGGGATGATGCCGAAAGGGCCAATAGTGTAGGGATTTGTTTGGCTAATTAATGTTGGACTTGGGTCAGGTCCTATCAAGTCAACACATAGCTAGGAGTAAATGATTTTCTTTGAAGAATTAATTTCCTTGGTTGTTGGTGGGGTTGACCTCTTATCTCCTTATTGAGCATTTCAGATTTTTCATTAGAGTTATTTGCTTCAGTTTGTGAGCTATATTCACCTTTAACAATTTCATGAAAACCAAGACTAGATTTGATGGTAGGAGACCTTTGACTACTAAGAATATTATCCAAAATATTAGTACTATCTTGAAATCTCAAAAGTTTATCCTTTTCTTCTAATTTACCTTTTAGAATATTTACCTCAACCTGATATTTCTCTTCCTTTTCCATATATTGCTTCTTAATGATTTCTTCAGCTTTTATTCCTTCTTCCACTTCTTGTTTTAATTTGAGAATACCATTTTCTTGTTCTTCATCTACTTGAGGTAGTTATTCATTCTTTTTATTTGAATTTTCAAGATCTTATTTTAGAGAGACGACCTCAGCTTTAAGACTTTCATAGTAATTGGATCTATCTTTAAGTTTCTTGATTATTGTATCCTTTTCATTTACTTCATTTCTTAATGATTTCACTTCATCCTATAGCCTTTGACATTGATCTTCCTTTTCCTTGTACTGCTTCCTTACTTTGTTTCCTTCCTCCAACTGAGCTTTTAACCTAGTAACTTCTTCTTTGAAGGTATAATCCCTTTTGTCAAATGGATCTTGTTGATGTCTAATTTTATCTGTGAGTCTTTTAACTTTTGTCTCTATTAGATTTCTTTCACTTTCACCCATAAGATAAAATTCAGTTGTTTCACTATCACTTTCATTATCTTCAATATTGCATGAACAAAGAAATGTATCACGAGAAGACAAAAAATTAGTACCTGATACTTCTTTTGCTTGTTCATCTTCTATTTGAGGTGATTATGAATCTGAATTCTTGCTTCCACCTAATAGCCAATTGTCTCTCCTGTTGTCACTATTCCTTTGAGATGTCTTCTTCTTCTAAGTTGATTTCTTCTTTTTCTTCTTTCCCATTGTCTCGATGGATCTCCTTCAAGCGATCAAGCTTCTACCAAAGGAACTTATCTGATACCAATTGTTGGGGAAAATACTAAGGGAGGGTGGGGGGTGAATCAATATTTGCAAATCAATAAATTTTTACCTGTCATTTTCATATTTCTAAACACGACTTTATTGAATGGAACCTGCATGTGTAGGTGACTGTTCATAAGACTATAAGCGTATATCCAGTGAACTTAAAATTTAGTTAATCCATCATATGTTTGTCTTCATATAGTGCATTAGTACTTTATTGACCATTAGATAAACATTAACCATGTACTGTAATAAATAAAACATCACAGATAAGAAACACACATGAACACTAATATTTGAGGCAGAAACCCATTGCGGGAGAAAACTGCCTACTGTAGTTGTCACTTTCTTCTTTTTAATATAAAAAGTGGTTTACAATATTGTACTAGCACAGAATCATACCAATATGTAGGCACCCACCTAAAGAAGGCTACAACCTTCTCTTGTTCTCTAGATTTTACTGGAAGGGAGCTACAACCCTCTAGCTCTTGTATTGGCTGATATGTTTACTAGTACGTAGGCACTAGCCTACAGAAGGCTACAACCTTCACTTGTTCTCTAGTTGCTACTGGAAGGGAGCTCCAATCCCCTAGCTCTTGTATTGGCTGATATTTTTACCAGTACGTAGGCTTCAATCTATAGAAGGATACTACCTTCACTCTTTCTCTAGGGACCACGTTTCATAAATTTTCAGATTGGATACTCCTGGCACACATCAGCACAATATATAGGGCACATTTCATCAAATTTTCATATTGGACCCATGAGTAACATTGAATCTCAAAATCAATCACCACTGCAATACAACCATCAAATACAACTGCATCTATCAACAATCACGGTAACCCAATCATCAATCTCTGATATAACTAAAACCCAATCATCACTTTATGAATCAACCACAACTGAATCAATCAATCACTGAAACTCATCAACTTCGAAACTAAATAATCAATATTTGAATCAACCGCAACTGAATCAATCAATCACTGAATTTTCTGACATAACTGAATCACCCAATCATCAATTTCTGATACAACGGAATCAACCATTTACTCAAAACTCAATCAACTGACACTTAATCAAAATTCAACTAATCAATTAGAACAATTAGATCACTGTAACCAGTACACATAACTGAACTCAAAACATTGCATCAACAACTAGAACCAACGGTAACCTTAAAAATCATATGTCAAAATGTATACGCTACTTCAATGAAGCCAACTTGCATGTATACACTATTTTCTATAACCCAAACTGTGTATACCTCTAAAGATACTGAACCATGAAACTTTTGAATCAAAACTGTACCAACCAATGACATTCTGAAGATCTACTATCATATTATAGAGTTTTAAATAGATAGCATCAAAGATCACCCTTCTTACTCAATCAATCAATCAACCAGACTCAATCTCCTTATACAATTAGTTTTACTTTTAGATCTAATGAAGACATCATTGACAAACAATAGTAAAACAACAACACTGATCAGATAGATTAGTCATCTCTGAACACCAAGATTTTCTTCTGCATACACTACTTGGAAGTTCTAAACCAAAGTTTATACGCGCCTTCACCAAGGTGAGCTAGCATATAGATCTGCAGATAATAACTTATAATTTCGCAGCTATTCTAGAATTTCAATATACCTATATCATAGCATATAAAGGATAAAAAATGTGTTAGCAATTAGATCTAGACTATCCATTATCATATCATACAATGATAACTCATTTCAGGTCTCATCATCCTGATCCAACATTGTATCCAATGGTGCACAAGATATTTCAGATCTATTTCATAACCATAGCCCTTACAACACAAAATATACTTCAGATAGGAGTATTCATGAAAAACCCTTTCAGTTGCACAATAAGCCCTTTGATCTTCTCCTCCTTATATACTTAGAGCCTTTTTTAACACCTAAGACCAAAAAAACACTTAGAACCTGTGGTATTCTTAGATAGGATCAAGTAAACATTATTCTGCTCAATATTGTGGGCCAATACCATGGCATGGACACTTGGTATCATTTAACCTTAATTTTCCATCCCATACGCACCTTTTTCCTTGTGAAAGTGCATGCATATTTATATGTTTTTTTTGTTTTTTGTGTGTGTACCCACTTGTATACACTACTTGGACTAGGTGAAACAACATATACAACTTAATACAACTTAAAATTTTCTTTTTCTTCAATTTCTTGATTTTGATATGTAATCCTTTATCCATCATTTTATTCTTCTGTGCCATTACTATGTTACCTCTAAATTGACCTGTTACAATGTGAGTGCCACCATACATCACTTCTAAACTGATTCCTCTGAACTACCCTGCATTTTGTCACATCTGTAAACACAATTGCCATTCATTTTGTCACATCCTTTTTATACTTTTATCAAGTAGTCCATTCATCATATAGGTTGTCATTAAGGACAACTAATTCGGTAGGTTTCTTATCAAGGACAATACTAACACAATCTCCCTGTATCAAACATTATTTTGTTCCATTATTCTGTCACATCTGATCTGTAGATTCATCATATACTTGTTCTGTTACAATTGAGTTTCCATCAAGGACAACACATGCATCATAATGCCAACACAGGCTCACTCTCGTTATTCCCTTATATCCTTATCATGACAGCTGTAATAACAACATCCCTATCCCATACGATGATTATAGGAAATTAGTCCTCCATTTGTCCCACCTCACCACTACTCATTCCAGTGAAGTTTTTTTTTTTTTTTTTTGCATAGTTGAAACCCCTAAATCCTATCCCTCTTTCCAAGCCCTAAAACTCACAACCAACACCAAGTCCTTCCCATTGTCAATTAGCTTATGTCTTATAAGTCCCTTAGATCTTTCTTCACCAGAGAGCCTAGTTTAAATTTTGAAGTTATATGTTGGGTCCATAACCTTCGTATCACCCTAGGTTTATAACCAGGTGTAATAAAAAATAACAAATAGAGCTTAGAAAAGCCTCTATTGGTTGCAATTTACGATTGAGGAATAACCTGCGACTATCCTGATGTCACATTGTCATAATTTGATAGCCTTGGATTTTTGCCTATCTAGTGCAGCAACCATGTGACTAATAATTTATTTCTCTTGATCATACAATCACATAATCGTATATAAGAAGGCATCCAAGGTTTCAACTTGTGACCTCCCCTTTCCCTAGCTCACTTGGACCATCACTCGATTACATAATCACAGGTCACACTCAATAAGGACAACCACAAGGTGTAATGTGAAACTTGTGACTACTTTTTCTCCCAAAATCATTCACATAACTACTTAGTCGCATAGTCACACCTATGAACTATTGTAGTCAGTCCATTTTTACAACCTACCTAAGAGAGTTACCAAAATATTTATCGTTTTGAAGGCCTATGTGATATGTCTCACAATTCGAGATTGCGACCTTCCTTGACAATCCAAATTATGACCAAGTAACCCTTTTGTTTTGAACCTGTGATAATTTATCTATGTTTAGTCATATTTATTCATGTTATCCTCGTTGTCTTAGGATCAAATATTTGAAATTCCATGTGATTTTGACCTTGATTGTACCAATATTTCATCCTTCTCTAGAGAGATGACATCGTTGGTGGTCAAGAGTTCTTATAGGGGTTCAGGCAAGAGTTCAACTAGAGCAGAGAGCAACATAGAAGGTGTTAGAAAAGTATATATTACAGAGCAATGGAACACATTTTTCACAGAATTCCAAATCAACATGCTTCAAACCAAGCAACAAATTTCTTGAGTGAAGGATCTGCATCTCCTTCTCACTCATGTGCCCAAGCCTATGATGCCACAATGTCGTATCTTCTCCTGTAGAGGTTAAATCATTAACATAATTAGAAATACCATTGCATAAATACAATGTACCAACCTTTTCTCCTTTTACTATTACCAGGGATCCTTTAGTGACCTTCCAGTTTTTATCTGTGAAAGTAGTTACACAACCTTCACCTCCAAACTGCCTTATTGAAACAAGATTTTTCTTCAGATATGGGACATGCCTTACCTCCTTCAATAGCCATTGATTTCCATTCTGTTGTTTTATGAAAATTGTACCCATTCCAAAGATTTTACAGGGTTTATCATCACCCAATCGAACTTGTCCAAAATCTCTTTAAACATAATAATGAAAATGTTTCCTATTAGGTGTGGAATGGAATGAGGCCCCTGAATCTAGCACCCAGGCATCAATAATATTTTCTAATGAAAGAATCAAAGCATGTTGCAACACATCACCTGTTACATTCGCTTCATGATTATTTTCTTGTTGTGCATCTCCTTCTTTTCCCTTCCGAGACTTGTAGTCTTTGTTTAGGTGTCCTTTCTTCCCACATTTCCAGCACACTATCCTCGATCTGGAATCAGATTTTCCTTTTCTTGACTTATTGAGATATCCAGGGCTCTTTCCTCTTTCCATTGTTCTTCCCCTAGTCTCTGCAGTCAAAGAATTACATGATATCTCATCGGAGCTTTTCCATCGCACTTCCTCACTAAGGATTGCACCAAAAACATCATCAAACATTAAAGTACTAGATCCAGAGACAGAGTAACAAATGGCCATAACTAAACCATTCCAACTTTCTAGCAATGAACACAGAAATAATAGAGCCCTAACTTCATCATGAAAAGTTACCCCTACAGAACTTAACTAATTGGTAACTGTATTAAATTCATTTATATGATCAGCAATAGATCCACCTTCTGACATCTTCATATTAAATAAATGCTTCATAAGAAATACCTTATTTGAGGCCGAGGGCTTTTCATATAGTTTGGCCAATGTCGACATTAAACCCTCTATTGTCATTTCCTTTGAAATATTAAACACTACTGACGCCGCTAGGCATAGCTGTATTGTTCCAAGTGCATTTCTGTCGAGAATATCCCATTATATGTATGTCATACTCATTGGCTTCTTTACCTTTCTGCTCAATGGTTGGTGCAGATCTCTCTGATATAGATAATATTCCATCTACATCTTCCTTAGTTGGTAGTTTTGGCCATTAAATTTTTCGACCCTAAACCTACCATCTTCCGCCATTGCTCCCACTCGAACCAGGAACCCTTTTCTCCTGTGAGTTTATCAGCCAAATAGACCTTCAGCTCCAATACCGGTTGTTAGAAAATTATATATTACAAAGAAATGGAACACATAAAATATTGTAGAAATATAAACACAGAAAATAGATAAAACAAGAGAGACACAAATATAAGTGGTTCACCTAGTTTGGGCTACATCCATAGAGAAACAACTAGTCCTTTTATATTATCCAACAAAATGAAGAGATACAACCTACAGCAGATCCACTGTAATTCCCTCTTCTCTATCAATTTCCTCTCTTTTCCTCACTTAGAATACATATCTACATAGACGCAATACAATTCCCTCATTATAGTGAGGGTGCCTTTTAGGGAAAAAAAACATAATTAAACATAACTTCTACCTTCAGATCTCTGCCTAATGAACATCCTAGATTGACTACAAAATTACAACATTTTACAAGGCAATTTTACATCTATTTTTAGCTTTGGGGGCGTTGCCCCTGATCCCCCCACTAGGGGGGGGCACCCAAAGGTCACAACCTCCCCCCCTGACCCCCCCTGCAGTGAATATTTTACGGGCAGCATTGTCACCCCATTACAAACTGGGGTCCAATGCGGCGATACCTTTGAATACCAAAGATAATCAGGCTCCACACCCAACATAAGGGGTCATAGATAGACCACCTAATATTCCAATTTATGGGGACACAACCTATAATCTTAATAAGAAGACAAAGCTAATTTGGTGGGATATGTATTTCGAGTTTTGCAACCAATATATCCCCATAGACAGAGAAGACTTCAGAGTTTACATCAACATCAAAAGGTCTTGGTTGCATAAGGTAGTCACACACCTATCGATGTTCCCTTGTGCTGAAACTATTAATTGGTTATTGGAGTGTGTAGATGTCAATCAATGGACCATAAAAGGGTATGATGGGGGGGTTTTAGCCTCACATTTCCATCTACTACAAGTAACTAGAGTGAGAGGAATCATTCAACACTAGGTGTCTAGTAGATTTTAATGAAACTAAAAAGATACCAAATACAAATTAAAATCATGGTGGAAGGAACCCTCCAAGTTTGGTGTCAAACCAGATCAAATCTATAATATAAAAGGCCCGAGAAAGGTATATCATTTGATGACTTCTATGATGAATAGGTTGTACGGGAGGGAAGATGTTGACACCTTCCTTGGATCATGGGTACCTTTGATGCATGTAGTTTCCACTAGAGGTTCCATATTCAATTTGGAAAGCATTTTGGCATCCAAACTTAAGACAAATATTCAATTAGCCAAAGATCCATAAAATAGTAATCCATCATAATGATTGCGCCAAATGCCATTTCGAATGATTGAGCTTGAGATGGACCACAGAGGTACCTAAACTGGTACATATCTACTACAAATTCTTTTGGAACTTGGGTTTCAAGGCTTCAATTGAAACTACCTCAGAATATTTTATTACTGTGTTATATAGGACATTCTTTGATCATGATCCAATTTGTATGTTAGAGCGAGCTCATAATACTCTTATTGAGGTGGTAGATTGGTTTTCGATTAGGAAACAAATTATATTAGGGTCTTTGGCACATATAAGCCACCACATGTTCTCCCAACATTAGCAATAGATATATTACTCTTGCAAGAAGTCTATTATCAACTGGTGACTAGATTATCCAAGACATTGTCAAAGGGAAAAGGGGACCTTGGCTTGTATTTCCCCTAAAAATTGGGGCATATTCTCTTGAAAGTTTCAAACAATCCGAAGCCGAAGCTAAGGAAATAAAAGATTTTTGTTTCAATGATATGGGCATCTAGAAATATGACCAAAGGGGAAGAAGAAGAAGAATGCAATAATATATAAGAGAAAATAAGAGAAGAAGAAGAAGTACTAGATATCACAAGGCTAACTTTTGATCAAAATCTAATGCAAAATAAAGTAAGAAAGGAGGAAATGTTAGCTAAAAACCCAACTAAGCGTGTATTGGTGGTCACAGAGAAAGAAATTGTTATAGACACCACCATCTAACCTGAGATGATTTCTTCAGCTGGGACAACCTTCGTGGCCGCAAGAAAGTTGAATATGAGTAGATTGAACATACAAGTTTCTAATGTACAAGCCAACATCACTGCTTTTGAGAAAAGGTTGCATAAATATAGAGTGAGAACCAAGCTTTATGCATGACTCATTCAAGAAACAAAGAATTGTAAGTACCCATTCAGGAGGAAGTGGCAACATTAGAATATGCCATTTCCTTGGTCTATCAAGAGATGATGAAGTTACATCAAGCTACAAAAATGTTTCAATCCATACGGGCATAATCAAAATAAAAGACAACTATGCTTAAACATGCCATGACATCTATTGATAACATACATGAATGGACCACTCAATATCTAGATGCATCAGAAGCTCTCCAGGGAAGGACTGGATAACTTTGGAAGATGATAAAGTTCAAATTCACATCAAGGTTCATTCATGTGACAAGTTAACCAAATATTTGGATAAAGTGTTAGGTTCATATAGGAATTTTCTAAGTGGGATGGAATTTATAATTGAAGTGCAAAAAGTTCCTTCTATTGGATTAGTCAGTGAAGTAAGGCCATAAGAATAATTTATGTAAGAATTCCAGGCATTTCTCAATCCTTTCAAGCAAGCAGCTACCATGGAAAACTTACAGGCTACAAAGGAAGTAGTTACCCAATATGTGGTGGAGCTTATAAGTATATATACCAAGCTCACGACCCTATCTAATCAGATCAAGGTAAAAAAGAAAACTCTACTTCCAAATTCCCTAGAATGCCTTCACAAACATGGAGACGAGAAGTAGCATAACGTCATAAGTGTTTCAAAGAAATTTACAAGATTTATCACACATATCCTGTATAGGATTTACATCTAGATGTCCCAAATTTATCTATAACTAGAATAGTAGAATAGGAGCATTTATTTCACGTAATATGATAGTAGACTAGGATAGAGTAGAAATTATCATGGGAATGTGAAAGATCATGAGGTAGCTCAAGATTCATAGGGGTAGATGAAAGGTCACCCCATTGTTTCTATATATGTCCTCATGACACAATGTAATGGAATTTTGGTTTTGGACTCATAATGCATATTGTTTGAGAACTAATATATATTTTGGTGAATAAAAGAGGTGATTTAATATTTCCACTCATGGATTTGATGGACTTCTCATGTGATGGTTCCACGGATATTTCAGCTTAATGTTTCAAACTTTATGATCTTTGGCGTACAATTTCTTCATGTGTCATCGAACACTATTGGATTTCTCTTACAATGAATGTATGGTATATCATGTGTTTGTTTCAAGTTTATGTCAATGAACTCTTTTATTGAATTGAACCATATATCATTGTATAATTTTGCACTTACTTATGCTTTCATGGTTTTATTAATCATGAACTTATTCATGATTGATAAATATATCATTGCAATGTGGATGGGTTTGATTTCACGCCTTGTCAACACTTCTTTTATTGAGATTAATTATTTGATATTATGTTGCTTCTCTTCATGGTATCTTATATGTTGGATTTCCATAGGTCACTTACTTTCATTTGTTAAAGCCTTATTTGTTCTTTTACGATCATTACTTCTTTCATCCAAAGAAAATTTCAACCAACGAGATGGCAGCTAGGATTACATACTTGATGGGACTCCTAGAGCAAATGGCGTAGAGTATAACTGGGATTCTACACTAGGGAGATCCCCTTGTTGTTGGTGGTACATTCTAGTTCATCAAAATTTTTTGGTTCTATAAGCAGGGCCACATCCCATCTCTGAAATGGATAGCATTAACAACCATCCTTGTGCTAAACCTAGTAGGAAGCTAGCAACCAACCTCCTCTTATTCCTCCATTACCTTCTCATCATCCTTCTCAAGGAACACCTTTCAGTGACACTTCCTTTATTCATACTCAACCATCCCCACTTGAAGATGCCCCTATTGATGAAGGTCCACCTCTTTATGAATCCACGTATGAGAAATTAAGAGCTTTATGCCCCGTTACTCATCAATTTGCTAAATGCTAAGAGCCTCAAATGTATCCCTACCACAAGCTCTCTTCCTCATACACGTTCAATTCAGCCTCACCATACCCATAAGGGCGTCCTAGTAAGTTTAGTACAAGAATTGATTAATATGACTTTAGATGACTATGCAAACATTATTGAAAGACTTTTAATCCAAGGCTTATAAATCCCCCTTGGGTCAGAAGAGGAAGGTTATGGAGGGGAGAATTTAGAAGGTGGAAACCATCACTAATGGGAGAACATATATACTATTCAAAATGTAAACTTACAAAATGAGGAGGAATCCTAGAATGAAAGAAATCTTAGACTTGAGAGAAATTTTAGGAATCTTAGAAACCTCAAAAATTTTAGAAATATAAGAAATCTTAGAGTCCCTAGAAGGAGTGAGGAATAGCCCCTTCTCTAGGTCTAGTTTTGAAAGTGATGAGGAAGATAATGCTAACAAAATGGCCTACCATCCATAGAGAGCTAACTAATGAAAACCTCTGGTTTGGATGTCCTAGTTCCCCTTAGACATTTGGGGTCAACTTCATGACATGCCTCGACACCCTAGAAACATCTACCAAAATATGATCCCAAGAAAGGAACCACGACCGAAGATCATGTCAATAACTTTTATCTAGATTTGCAAATGATGTGAGTACAACATGATGATGTTTCTTATAGGTTGTTTCCACATGCTTTAGAGAATAAGGATGTTATTTGTTATCACTCTCTACCTATAGCTTCCATCCAAAATTGGGAAAAGTTTCAAAAAAAAATTCTCGAAAAGTTTCCTAAGGATAAAACACCCTCCACGCTTCTCACTGAGCTTAGTTCTTTGAATATGGGTAAGAAGGAGAAGTTTAAGGACTTCAATCAACAACTTACTGTTATCCCAAATAAGTTCCCAAGTGATGTTGTTCTTGATGACTCCATCAATATTGATTATTATACTAAGGCATTACCATGGGACATGGCAATGTTCATGAAGAGGGAAGAAAAGGTCACATTGGTGGAGAATTGTGTGGAGGCCCTTGCTATTGAAAAGGTTCTTATTTCAATAGGAGCTCTGGAGCACGACACACATAAATATTCGAAGGTTGATGGTAAGAAAACTCAAGCCCTGTTTAGTAAATATCATGATAAATATTCTTTTGATTTTGAGGCTTGAGTTGAATATTTGAAGAAATTAACTAATGAAGTGTCTGAGCTGAAGAGAAATAATAGCGAGAGTTCATCAAGAAGAAAACCATACAATACTTTCTTCAAATCACCTGCAATAACAATCTTCTTGCAATGTCAGCTCAGACCTCTATTGTGAATTTTAACATAGAAGAGCTTAACATGGATAACTATTACACCTTTCACCAAGCCACTCATTTAGAAAATATGTGTCTACAATGGATATATAATATGAGTACTAGAGTGACCAAGGTGTTAGGGGTTCAAACAATTAGTGAAGAAGATGGAGAGAAAGATGTCGAAGATGAAGCTTCTCCTCCTAATGATAATGAAGGTTCTCATGTATTGGCATTTGAAGTTATCATAAGAGGGGAAGTTGAGTCTATCCAAGAAGCCTTTATCAGGGAAGATCCTCCTCCTAAAACCATGAAGACCTAATCTAAGGAGAATAGGACCAGTAACTAAGCCAAAGCTAGAAGAAAAGAATAAGGTGATGTTAAGAAGGATCTTGCCCCCAACAACCCTACCTAGCCTTTGAATTCAACTCCTAAACCTTCGACCGACCAATCCTTGAACATCACCTCAACAAGCAAAAACGGTAACTCCAATACTCCTGAAACTCCTGTTAAAAATCTGCAACTTGCTTTTAATGCTCAAACATATAAGGAGATAACTGTGTATTCAGATATTGGATATAACATCATTGAATACTTGAAGAAGACATGAACTAATATTTCACTTTATGAACTTGCTAAGTTAGCTAGTCAATGAGAGTTAACTATCAAGACCTTTGTTTCCATGTCTTCTGTGGTAAGACTTCTTCCTCTTCAACAAATACCTCTTTCAATCAGTCTAAAACTCTTGTTAATCTTTAGTCCATTTTCAATGTTGTTAATGACAATTCTATAGGTTCAACTTCTCCATTCATTTTAACTTTTGAGATATTTAACTATAATTCCCATAAATGTATTGTCAATTTTGACACATCCACCAATGTTATGCCCCTATCAGTTTGTAAGAAACTCAACGTTGATCCCGAAAAGACATATGCTAAGATTATCTAGCTCAATAGGTATTTAGTTCTCGTCGTTGGAAGGTTGAACAACATAGCAATCAAATTGTCTTCTGATTGTAGAGTCCATTAATGAATAGAAATCATGGTCTTTGACATACTAGAAGCATATGGGTTATGGCTAAGTAGGGACTGGTCCAACAAGCTACAGGGATATTTTGCAATAGATTGGTCGCATATATAGCTCCCAAAAAATGGAAATAACAACCAAATTAGAGTCAATAACAAACCATATGAAGCATACAATTACTGAACTGGAAGCAACAAGTGAACCTATTAGTTTCTCTTAGGAAGAGTCAGGGATGTGTTTCTTGGAGACAGACATAAGGTGTTATGAAGATATACAATTTCCCATCTCATCATATATGAAAATGGAACTCCTTCCTTGTCCTCCAAGTGATGTTAATGAATCTTTTAATTTATATGTAAATAGTTTTTTTTTTTTAAATTTTAATGGTATTAATGTTTGGACTTTATATTATGATGGGTCCAAGACTCAAGATGGAGCTGGTGCTGGCTGTATTGTGATGGATCCCCCAAAAAGATAAGGTTTTAATTTCTTGTAGGTTATAATTTAAGTGTACTAACAACATCGCAAAATATGAAGTGTTGATCCTTGGACAAAAGAAAGCTATTGACCTCAAAGTTGAATGTTTGAAGGTAATTGGTGACTCAGTGTTGGGTGTGGAGCTTGATTATCTTCTTTATTCAGAGGTATTGCTGCATTGGACCCCAGTTCGTAATGCGGCGACAATGTCGCCCGTAAAATGTTTGCCACCAAGGGGGTCCAGGGGGGAAAATGATGATTATTTGGAGGCCCCCCTTGGTGGGGGATCGAGGGAAGTGCCCCCAAAGCTAAAAAATAGATGTAAAATTGCCTTGTAAAATGTTGTAATTTTGTAGTCAATCTGGGCCATTCATTAGGCGGAGATATTATGATAGAAGTTATGTTTAATTTAGGGTTTTTTCCCTAGAAGGCAACCATCACTATATATGACGGAATTGTATTGCATCTTTGTAGATCGAGGATAGTGTGCTAGAAATGCAAGAAGAAAGGAAACATGAAGAAAGACTACAAGTCTTGGAAGGGAAAAGAAGGAGACATGCAACAAGAAAACAATCATGAAGAGAATGTGACAGGTGATGTGTTGCAAGATGCTTTGATTCTTTCATTAGAAAATATTATTGATGCCTAGGTCTTAGATTCAGGGGAAACATTTTCATGATTATGTTCAAGGAGATTTTGGATAGGTTCGATTGGGTGAAGATAAACCTTGTAAAATCATTGGAATGGGTACAATTTTCATAAAACAACAGAATGGAAATCAATGGCTATTGAAAGAGGTAAGTCATATTCTAGATCTAAAGAAAAATCTGATTTCAACAGGGTAGTTGGGAGGTGAAGGTTGTGTAACAACTTTTACAGATAAAACCTAGAAGGTCACTAAAGGAGCCCTGGTAATAGCAATAGGAGAAAAGGTTGGTACATTGTATTTATGAAATGGTATTTATAATTCTGTTAATGCTTTAACCTCTATAGGAGAATATAAAAGATTGTGTCATCATAGGCTTGGGCACGTGAGTGAGAAGGGGATGCAGATTATTCACTCAAGAAATCTGTTGCCAGGTTTGAAGCATTTTAATTTAAATTCCTCATAGTTGGGAAAGAAAAGAAGGGTGAAAAATTAGAGCTTGTGCACACATATGTATGGGGAATTTTTTATGTATCATATCTCGATGGCTCTCATTATTATGTTAATTTTATTGATGATGCAACTAGAAAAACTTGGATTTATTGTATTCGAAATAAATCTGATGTATTTGATATTTTCAAGAAATGGAAAGTTTTGGTTGAAAATGAGACAGGTAAAAGGTTGGAGTGTCTTAGATCAGACAATGGAGGTGAATATTATAGCAAATATTTTGATAGGTGTTGTTCAGAGAATGGAATTCACAAAGAGAAGACAGTTCCAGGAACATCACAAGAAAATGGTGTGTTAAAAAGGATGAAAATGACAATCTTGGAGTGTGAAAGGTGCATGAGATTGCATGCAAGATTGCCTTTACAATTTTGGGCAGATGCTGTAGATATTGTTGTTTATCTAATAAACATAGGGCCTTTAAGTTCCTTGGATGGTCATACTCCAGAGGAGGCATGGACAGGTAAAAAGGTAAACTACTCATTTTTAAAAACTTTTGGTTGTGAAGCCTTAAATGTTGACATTAATAAATAAAATAGAACAAATCTTGAAGCAATATCAAAGAAATGTACCTTTATTGGCTATGGTGCTAATGATTTTGGTTATTGCTTTTATGATTATGAAATACAAAAAATCAATAGGAGCAGAGATGTCAAATTCAATGAACATGTTTTGTATAAGGATCACATGCAGGAAAAGAAATAGGAAAAAGAAAACAGAGAATACACACTGCTTGATGAGACCACAGGAAAAGTGAAGGTGCCTGAAAATCATAATGATCAATTGGTAGAACAACAACATCAACAAGCACCTCAAACACCTGAAAGTGGTGTTAGAATATCTACTGGGATAAGTGGACCCCCTGAACGATACTCTCCTTCATTATATAATGTATTGTTGACTGATTCTGGTGAACCAAAATGTTATGAAGAAGAAGTGTAGGTAGAAACCAGGAAGAAGTGGAAGAAAGCCATGAAACAAGATATGGACTCCTTAGCCCATAACCAAACTTGGGACTTAGTTAGGTTGCCTGCAGGTAAAACAACATTGTAGAATAAATGGATTTACAAGTTGGAGGAAGAAGATGGAGGTAGAAAAAGGTATAAAGCTAGACTTGTGGTGAAGCGGTTTGCACTGAAAAAGGGTATAGACTTTGATGAGATATTTTCGTCTGTTGTTAAAATAACTTCACTCAGAACTATTTTAAGTCTAGTAGCAACTCAATATTTTCATCTTGAGCAGTTAGATGTAAAGACAACCTTTCTCCATGGAGATTTGGAGGAAGAGATATATATGTTGCATCCACAAGGATATCAGGTAAAAGGGGAGGAGAAATGAGTGTGCAGGTTGAAGAAGAGCTTGTATGGCTTAAAACAGGCTCCAACGCAATGCTATCTAAAATTTGACAGGTTTATGTCTGAATAATATTATACTAGATGTCACTTTGACATTGTGTTTATCTCAAAAGGAAAAATGATGGAAACTATATTTTATTGTTATTGTATGTAGATGACATGCTTGTTGAAGGTTCTAAAATGTAGGAAATAAATGTGCTCAAAAGAAAATTGGCAAACTCATTTGCAATGAAGGATTTGGGTGATGAAAAAAATCCTTGGTATGAGAATAACTAGAGACAAGAAGAATAAAAAATTAACATTGTCTTAGAGTGAGTACATAGAAAAGGTGTTGAAAAGATTTAATATGCAAAATGCAAAACCAATTAGTATACCTTTGGCTAGCCATTTCAAACTAAGTAAGGAGGTGTTTCCCAAGAATCATGAAGAAATGAATTATATGTCTAAAATTCCATATGCATCAGCAGTTAGAAGCTTAATGTATGCAATGGTTTGCATAAGGCCTGATATTGCACATGCAGTGGGAGCTCTAAGCAGGTACATGAACAATATAAGAAAATAACATTGGATGGAGGTGATGTGGATTCTCAAGTATTTGAGAGGTACCACAAATCAAACATTATGATTTGGTGGTTCAAACATTCCTCTGCAGGGATATGTTGATGCAGATATGGTAGGTGATAGAGATAACAGGAAGAGAACCATAGGGTATGTGTTTAGTGTAGGTGGAACAAATTTCAGTTGGGTTTCAAACTTGCAAAGTGTTGTTGCACTCTCAATGATGGAAGTAGAGTATGTTGCTGCTACAAAGGCTAGTAAAGAAATGATTTGGTTACAAATGTTTCTGGATGAATTGGGTAAGAAGCAAGAGTTGGGTAGGTTATACAGTGACATCCAGAGTGCCATACATCTTTCAAGGAACTATGCATTTCATTCCAAGACTAAACATATACAGCTCAAGTACCATTTCATACGGTTAGCATTGGAAGATGGACAATTGAAGCTGGAAAAGATACACACTAGCCATAATCTTGTAGATATCTTAACAAAAGTTGTAATCAGGGAGAAACTGAGATTCAAATAAGTTTCAATTACTGTTCAAGTATGATGAAGAAGATGAGAAACAACCAGGTCCAAAGTGGAGTCATTGTCCAACAAATGAAGCAGCAATGGAGTTTCCATAATCAGTCTCCAAGTGGGATATTATTAGGCGTGGAGCTTGATTATCTTCTTTATTCAAAGGTATTGCCACATTGGGCCCTAATTCATAATGTGGGGAAATTCCACCCATAAAATGTTCACCGCCAGGGGGGAGATGGAGATTATTTGGAGGCCCCGCTAGCGGGGGATAGGGGGTAGCACCCCGAAAGCTAAAAATAGATGTAAAATTTCCTTGTAAAATTTTGTAATTTCGTAGTCAATCTAGGTCATTCATTAGGAAGAGATTTGACGGTAGAAGTTATGTTTAATTTAGAGTTTTTTCCCTAGAAGGCAACCCCTCACTATATATGAGGGAATTGTATTATGACTATGTAGATCTGTATTCTAAGTGAGGAAGAGAGAGGATATTGAGAGTGAAGAGGGAATTATAGTGGATCTGTTGTAGATTGTACCTCTTAATTTTGCTGGATAATATAAAAGGAAGGACTGGTTGTTTCTCTGTGGATGTAGCCCAAATTGGGTGAACTATGTATATCTATGTCTCTCTTGTGTTATGTGTTTTTTGTGTTTATATTTTTGCAATATATTTTATGTGTTACATTGCTCTGTAATATATAATTTTCTAGCACTCAGAAATAATCACAAACATGTATGAAACACAATCCATTATTTATAACCACACCTAAACTTTTATCAACAAGAGGTATGGCGGTTGATCTCTTCTTTTAAGGATTTTGGTATTAAATATGTTCCTAGGATTAATAATGTTGTTTTTGATACTTTAACTAATGATAAAACTATATTTACACCACTTAGGGATGGATTTTGTATTGGAATTTTTTATAAACCTTTCATTCCCAACAATGTGACTAACTTCCGCGTTTTTAATTATTATCAACAAATACTTGACTTCATCACCAATGCATATATGTTGAAAAATGTAGCAGTAAATGAAGAAGAACAAAAAATAGCTCTACAAGAAGAGGCTAATGCATAAGGGCAATCCCATGCCCAAAGGTGTTGTTACTCTAGAGAATTTTTTTGACTGAAAATACCAGTTTTAGGGACCTCCTAATACCAAGACACATTATTCTATGTTATCGCACAAACAAGTCAATATTGGAACTGAAGCAAATGAGCATTTATTGATATTTTCAAAAGGTACTAAGATATTTTCACTTTGATTCACAAAGATCTTAAGACATATGACACATGTATCATCTAACATGTGATACCCATAAAGGATAGGTTCAATCCGTTCCAAAAAAAAGTTAAGGAAAGTGCAGTCGACACTAGAACCCCTTGTCCAGAAGGAATTGAAGAAGTCGTTAGATGCACATATTATCTTCAGGGTTAGACACTCCACTTGGGTCTCTAATCTAGTACATGTAAGAAATAAGTCTAGTGATATTTAGTTATATGTTGAATTTCAAAACTTGAATTGAGCTTCTAACAAAGATAATTATCATGTCCCATCTATGGAGGATATTTTGTAGATTGTCTTTGGGTCTGAAATGTTTTGCTTTCTCGATGTATTTTCTAGTTACAATTATTTTTTAGTTGTTGAAATAGGTTAACTAAAGAAAACTTTCAGAGCAAAGTGGGGGACATTTTCTTTTTAGCATATGTCCTTTGATCTCATTAATGTTGGAGATAATTTTCAAAGGGTGATGGATATTGCATTTGGAGGGATCATTGGTCAAATCGTGGTAGTTTACCTCGATGATGTAACGATGTTATCTAGAAGAAGATCAAATCATCTACATCACCTAAGGAAATTTTTTGAACATTGCAGGAAATATGGGATATCACTCAATCCTAAGAAGAGAATTTCCATGGTCTCCAAAGGTAACCTTTTAGGACATCTAATAATCAAGAGTGATATCAAAATTGATCATGAATGTGTAAAATCTATCATACAATCTTGCATCCTAATGGAAAGAAGGCCATGAAGTCATTCTTGGGTAAGATTAACTTTCTTTCCATGTTTATTTTTTATTTTTCCCACATAGTGAAACCTTTGCAAAAAAATGATAAAGAATGATGTGGTATTCAAATGGAATCAAGAAAAGGAGTATTTTAATCATATCAAGAAAGTCATCATTGAAGCCCCCTCTCTTTATAGCCCTTATTTAAGTAAGGATTTCATTTTGTATACCTTTGCTTCAAATTCATCTCTAGTAGCCATGTTGATGCAAAATGATAGCTAAGGAAATGAATGACCCATATCTTTTATGAGTACTGGCTTGCATAGGTCAAAGCTTAACTATATGACATGGATTAACATGCATATGCAATATACAAAGCTGTCAAACACTTATGACCCTACATTCTAAAAAATCATGTGATAATGTTTGTGCCTCATCTAGTTGTAAGATTGTTGTTTATGCTGTAGGATTTGGGTGAAAGAAGAGCTAACTGGATGACCTACCTCTAGGAATATGCTCTGGAATTCAAATTTGCTCACACAGTCAAAGGACATAGACTATGTAAACTGGCTACTGAAGCTTTTGATCAATTAGATGAAGAACTAATAGGATGGGAACAAGAAATTAAAATATATCATAATTCTTTAGTGCCATCATTTGATTCTTTGTCATCCTAGTATATTGATCTAAAAAAATATCTAGGACAAGGGAATTTGTCTCCTACCATGTTCACAAAGTAGAAAAGATAATGACATACTATGCGAGTGTATTGAATCTAATGAAGCCGAAAGATTATTGAAGGAGCTACATGATGGGCTAGTAGGTGGGCATTATGTCAATGGCTAAACAACACACACGATCATGATGGCTAGTTTTTATGGTCCTTTCTTTTTCATGTATGCCCATGCATATGTGTAGAAATGTCCTATCTGTCAGAAGTATGCTAGAAGGGAATCATGGTCAGCTACATCACTCCATCCTATTGAAGTGGAAGAACCTTTTTAACAATGGGGGTTGGATTTCATTGGGGAAATCATGCCAAATTCCTTGAGACAACACAAGTACATACTCACAACCATGGATTATTTCACAAGATGGGTGTCATTTGTGCTGCTACGAAAAATCAATGACCAAGAGGTAATTCATTTTCTTAGTCAAAACATCATAACCAGGTTTTGTGTTACTACCTCCCTCATGTTTGTGTTACACACAAAATTACCTCCTCATAAGATCAGAGGAGAAGGACACTTTGACTGGAAGAAAAAAATAATTTGCAGGTCTATTTGCTAGGGTAATGCACCCGAGAAATATACAAAAGGAATTATAATGCTTACTATGGCTTAGCTGAGGGCATTAGTCCCTAGGTTAATGAATTATTTTTCCTAAAGGGAAATGCTACTAGATATTTATGAGATTCCAGAGGTCAAAGCATGATTTGACTGACTGAAACTCCACTTTTCACTCAAATGTAAGTTTGAAAAGCAGGAAAAATCTGCCTCAAGCCTAACTAATGATATTTCTATTCATAACAAAGCTTCACGGGAAGGTATAGAGCAATAAAGTGAGGAAACATCCAAGATTTTCCTAATTGGAACTCATGAAGGAATTGGCAAGTAGAGAGACTCTCCTCATCTATAAACTAGAGGCTTGGCCATTGCAACAGGGATAATAATTTTTGAGATCAGTATTGTTATGTTGTTGAAGACTTGAGAGAGAGAGAGGGAAAGGATCCAGGGAGACAAGGGAAGATTTGATTCAGCAACCATGGTTTCAATCATTCTTCTCCCATCTAATAATATAGATCTTCTCCTGTTTTTTCTACTTGATGATGTTGAAAACTCCTTTTTCTATATGTTGATGCATATTCAAAACTGATGATTATCATAGATGCATGCTAGCTTTATGTATTCCTATATGTTAATTTTTAATCATCAATATGTATATGCTGTGAAGGTTATTGTTTGTCATGTTTATGTGTAGGTTCTCCCCTAAGGAGTGGGTGGAGCAGTCCTCCCTTTACCACACCGAGGTCTCTGGTGAAGCTACACTAGAGGCAAAGAGGTAACTCTTCTCTTTCACTTTGTTGATTATAAGAGTAACATGAATATATGCATGTATCTTTGGACATTTGTAGGTCATCTGATTTTCTTTGCCTTGGGTCCCAAGAGACCCGAGAGGGTTTTCCTATCTACAACCACTTGTGCATTAATCCCTACAGTAGAATTGGTGACTTCGCTAGAGAATGCTCTTAGTTCCTGTCTTTTCTCTCCTTGTTCCTAGATGTCTGTTTCTCTCGAGGCCTTCTTGCTCTTCTAGATTCTCATTTTGATGACCCAGTATGCTTCCTAACCTCTTCTACTTCTCATAGCTTCTGATCAGACCCTGAATGGGACCCTTTCTCATCTTGGTTATTTGTAACATACTTCCTTGTGAAATCCAGAGCGCTACAACGCACCCCAGTGTCTGGCACAAAGAGTTAGTCATATTATTAATGATATGCTTGTCCTTCTGAGGAGTATTACTGAACTAATAGATTGACATCCACCCAGTTCTGTGGATTCTCAAGTTGATAGGTTTCCTGTGGTCCAGCCCTTGGGATCTGCAAATGTGAAGATTTCTTGTTTAGCTATTTGCAAGATCATTTTTCTGTTTAGAAAATAGATTAATTCCATTTTATTTTTCAGGAAAAAGGAAATGAAAGAAATTACTTTAGTTTTCTGTTTTAGTTGGTTTGTTTCTATTTATATTGGGTTAGTTGTTAGAGCATTATATGTCGGCCTTTTGTGCATGTGTTCACTTCACTTGGAAAAATTCAGGTTGATCCCGCACAAGACTTGCTAACCTTGTATATTTTTGCACTCACTCTACGTCATCCCTACATCACCTTCTCTGCTCTTTGCATCAGCTCTCCCAACTGTTCCGACAGTTCACAATAGTTCCGACAATTCCCGACAGTTTCAGTTGCTCTGGAAATTCTGGAATTTGCATGATAGGAAACGTTTCTATGTAAAATCTCCCATATACTACATTGCCTCTATGTTAGCTCTCCTAGATGTTCTGGTAGTTCCCAGCAATTTCGGTAGTTTGAGATGTTCTGACAGTTCTGGATTCTGTGTGGCATCCATCTTTTCTATGTCAACTCTCCCGGCTACTGCGTTGCCTCTGCGTCATCTTATCTCCGCCTATCTATTTTGTATTTTCCAAAAAGTCCTTATCGTGGATTCTCTTTGCCCCTCAGCTGCAAGATCACCCCAATCGATTTTTCTTCTAAGAAATTCTCACCTCAGAAAATCGATTTCCTTAATCTCTCTGTGTGTTTTCAAATGAACCCCAAGCCTCCATTTTATACTTTTCCTGTTTAGTCTTCAACATTTGATATTAAGTCTCTAATCAATGGCTAAGATTAAAACATGACTTGATCCGCCTTCAAGATCATTCTTACGCATATTTTGATTAATAATTTAATTTCCCTAAGTTTAGACTTAGGAACTCCATTAAAAAATATTAATTATTTTAATAAAATACAATCCGGGTGGAATTTCACTAAATAGTTTCTGGGTTCTTTACAACTCATGTGCCTTAGCCTCTCCACCAATTTTCAAGGCTAGAGAACTTCCAATGCTATGAAAAATAAGACTCCCTCTTAGCGAGGAAAGTGCTATAACAATAATGTCCACCTCCATGCTGCTCTGTTTCTAGAGCACCTCCTTTCTGCACTATTTCTACCACCAATACTATGTTGCTACTACTACTGTACTACTTCCCATGACATTGCCACTGTCATTGCTGCATCTATACTAAAACTCCCTCTCAAACGCTGCATCTACTATGCTACTAGCATTGCCACTACTAACACTACATCCATACTGCAACTTTGTTGCTGAGAGAAGCAACTGAAAAACATCCAAAATTATTTGAACTTAACTTTGTTCAACATAATACAATGAATGTTGGAATTTGACTGCTGTTAATTCTAACCCTCTGAATCTTCTGTGTTGTTGTTGACTCCTGCATTATGCCAACTACATTGCTTACAACCTTTCTCTGTGCTTATTTGTCTCTTGTCCCCAACTACTACATCTGTACTCCAAACACTCCATTGTGTCATCTGACACTAAGTCCATCTCACTACTGTTGAATCATAAGATCCCATAGCAAGGAATTGATCTAAGAGGTGAACTCCTCAAGGATCCTGCCCACATGTAGTCCTCCCAACTACAGCTCAATATTGCCCCATCTCCCACCTGGAGATGTGTGGGCACACATGGCAAACTCATCCTCATCAATATTTTCTGAAGCAGCCTTAGGATCATGTTTCTCATCCTTATCCTTTTTCTTCAAAGAACACTGGGATGCATAGTGGCCCATCTTGCCATAATTGAAACATTTCACCTTCAAAATGTCCTTCTTTTGCTTTAGCTTCTGCTTTACCTTTGATGCTAGAGCTATGTTTTCCTCCCCCTCCTTCGTCTTTGAGCCACTCCCACTACTTCCACAAAGTTTGACCTTCACTAGGTCCCTCCTTAACTCCTTCTGTTGAAGAGCCGCCCACATCTCCTCCCATGAAGGTAGTTTCTCTCTACCCAATATGCTTTGGATGAAAACTTGCCATTCATCCAAGACTCCATTCAGGGATATCCTCACCATCGCGTTTGGCTGATGAGTGGATCCCAATGCAGAAAGCTGGTCTCTATTGTCTCAAAGATGTTGAATATAGAGGTTCACCCCTTCTCCTTTCTGCATCAAAGTCCGCTACAACTTATTCTCCAAATACATCTTCCGCTGTTTGGAAGAGCCTTCATATATAGAAGACAAGGATTCCCACATCTCTCAAGTTGTATCCTTTCCCTGCAAGTGTGATACCACAAGATCTCAAACTCCATCGAGAATGAGCCTCTTCACCTTCCCCTGCTCGGCCTTGTATTTCTTCTTTTGATCGTTGTTAGTAGGAACAACTACGACACTATTGACATAGGTCTCGAGATCATGTTCCTCCAGAACAAATATGATTTTGATGTTTCATATGACATATTTGGAAACCCCTTCCAAACTATCCTCATCTCGGAGCCCATGTGATGCCATCTCACCCAACTATCAAACTGACTCCTCTAGTGACTCCTTAGCACTCATCAGCTACTCAACAAGTGATAAATTCAAACTTTCTGGCAAAAAGTTCTCTGAGGAGAAAATTCCCCTTCTATGTGTCTTCATTCTTTTCTGACAGAAACTATGCCCTTCAAGCATCGCGTTGAGGCTAAGCATCACTCCCTCTACCTCTACAAACTCACGAACTACAAATCATACCTCTCTTTCATCTCACTCAAAGAGATATTTCCTCGAATTTGCTTCTTGGCAAGGATTGTGCAATCCCTTCAAGGGGATTTGAATTGCTACCAAGTGTAGCTTTTGGCCTTACTGCTCAACACTGGATCTTTTCTTTTTGTGTCAAAATCAATGCTTTGATATCATGTGAAAATTCCTACACTCTGAAGGAACACCTACTGCAGCAAATCTGAATCTACTTCACCTACTTGATTTTTAAATTACATTTAGCGAGTTATTCTTCTGAATACTAAAGAAAATTACTTTTGCAGCCTACACTAATTAATTATTTGATCTCATGAAACAAAAAATAGAGCAGAGAACAAGATACATAGGACACACTTATTTTTGGAAACAATAGTCCTTGGAAAAATCCAATGCGGGAAAATAGGTGCAATAGTTCTGAGGGTTTATTATTATGTAGGAGAATATCTGAATACAAATCTAGGATGCTCATCTAGCAATCCTTTATAGAGAAAATACTGGAAAAAATTTGAGTGAGTTTTACGTCACTTCACACGGAAGAATTTCAGCTGATCCGGTACAAGAATGGCTAACCCTGACTATTTCTGCATTGGCTCTCCATCAGCCCTATGTCACCTTCTGTTCCCTCTACGTCAGCTCTCTCGGCTGTTCCCGCAGTTCATGACAGTTCTAACAGTTTCGACAGTTCCCGATAGTTTCAATTGTTTCAATAGTTCTGGAATCTGTGTGACAGATAGATTTTATGCATCATCTCTTACCACTACTATGATGCCTTTGTGTCAGGTCTCCCAGTTGTTCAGGTAGTTCCAATAGTTTCATGTATTTCGATAGTTCTAGATTTTGCATGACAAGCATATTTTTTGTGTCATCTCTCCCGGATACTACCCTCTGCGTAAGCTTCTCTCTGCCTCTCTGTTCTGTATTTTCCAGAAAATCCTTCTCCTAGATTCTCTCCACGCCTCAACTGCAAGATCTCTCCAATCGATTTTCCTCCTGAAAACTTCTCACCTCATAAAATTGATTTCCTCAATCTCTCTGTGTATGTTTTGAATTAAACCCCAAGCCTCCATTTTATACTTTTCCTGTTGAGGATTCCACGCTAGCAATTTTTGACATGGAGAAAAGTAATCCTTGCCTTTCCCACCATCTTACATTTCAGGTGTGGGTTATATCAAAAGGCAGAGATATCCATCGAATGATCATTGATGAAGGTGCTTCGACCCGCGTAATGTCCACTTCATGTTGGCTCTCCTTGGATTCTCCCACTCTTACACTACCATAAAATTCCCTCAAAGAATTTGATGGCCACACTTTCATCCCAAAAGGATACCTTACTAGCTACCCCATCACTGAGTGGGAAAATGGTAATGGTGGATATTGAAGTTGTAGATCGTCATCTTGACTATAATCAAATTTTGGGCCACAATTGAACTTATGCCATGGCTACCATTTTTTCTTCGGTCTTTCGACTCATCCTCTTCCCATTGGATGGGAAAATATTTACAATGGATCAAATCTTTGTAACCCAAATTACTCCCTGTTGCCTGGCGGCATCGTGCCCTTAATAGGTGGTATACTTGACTCTTATGTTGGTGCAGGTAATGTATTTTGAAGGGTTCCACCCTATTGGGTTTATTTCCTCTCCTATTGCCTGAGGTTCCATAGACGAATTATATGTTCTCCACCATTCCTCATGACCCAACTGATCCTTGGATCCTCCTGGCCTCTTCAGACATTGACTCTTATGGAGAAAAAATCTCACTTTCACTAGTTGAATTGGCTCATTAAGCCATTCAATTTTCATCTAATTTCTCTGTTGCTTTGGTTACGACCAACGGTACCACTTCCTCTCCTATCACGCCTCCTTATAATGATCTCCTCAATGAAGTCATACCTTTAGACAAAGCTATTTAAGTGATCATGTCTTTAGAAGAGCGACCTTGGGAAAATTCTCATCACCATGCTTTGATATCTTATTTGGGCGTGACATCTCTACAAATCCTACCTTTTGACCCAACTAAGATTGTTCCTTCGACTTATACGACTATCCAAACTATGGATTTAGAAGGGAACTTGGGAAATATTTCAAAGAATATGCTCATTGATATCTTGGTCAAAACAGGCATCATGGAAAACATTTAGATTGGATCTGACTGTAGTCTGAAGGAAATTGTGAGCTTCACCTACCTTTCCAAGAATGTTGTGATGTTTTCACTTGGTATTACAAGGAAATTCCTAGCATAGGTCCTATTTTTTAGCATGAGATCAAGGTTTATGACAATTCCAGGATTGTCTGGAAAATACTTCAACCAATCCACCCTCGCAAAATTGTAGTTATCAAGACTGAAGTCAAAAAACTGTTGAGTGCTCATTTCATCTATCTTGTTCCCTTGCTAAATGGGTTTCCAATATGGTTCATGTAGACAGAAAACAAGGACCATCCACATCTGTGTCGACTACCATTATTTGAACGTCACATGTCCAAAAGACAACTATCTAACTCTGTTCATTGACCAAATAATCAACGATTATTCCAGTTGTGAGTCCTTCTCCTTCATGTGTGGCTTCCCAGGCTATAACTAGATTGCTATAAAACCTGGGGACCAGCACAAAACTGCCTTCATCTGTCCTTGGGGCACATTTGTGCATCAAAAGCTCCCATTTGGTCTCAAGAGTGCCAGTACGACCTTTCATAGGGCTGTGGACCATGCATTTCATGATACCAGAAATATTTGTTAAGCTTACTTGGATGATCTTTCTGCTCATTCCAGGAAATGAGCACAACACCTAGCTCATCTTCTAGTAATCTTTCTTAGGTGTTGGTTCTATAACATTTGTTTGAATCTGCATAAGTGCATTTTTTTTGTCGAGTTTCAACCCTTTCTTGATTTCATTATCTCAAAATATGAGATATGGGTTAGTATCGATAAGGTAAAGGTGATTACTCAATTTCCCGCACCACAATCCATCCTACAACTCCAAAGTTTGCAAGGGAAGGAAAAATTCTTACATCGTTTCATCGTGAATTATTCTGAATTAACGAAAGGATTTATGTGCCTACTCAAGAAAGGAGTACGATACTTATGGGATGATCAAGCTCAATGATCATTTGACGTCTTGAAACATGCACTCATATCTACCCCACTACTCATTCCTTTTGACTATTTGTGTGACTTTCTCTTATACCTGGCAGCCTCACCATCCTCCATTGGCATGGTGTTGGTTCAAACTCACAATGATCACAGTGATCATATGGTTTTACTATCTCTCAAAAGGCCTTGTTGGGTCCAAACTCGAGTATTCACATGTGGAGAAACTATCCTTGGAATTTGTTTTTACTATCAATTGCTTCTGACACTACATCATGCTGTGATACACTAATGTCATTGCCCTGGAGAATCCCATGAGACACATTCTATCTTTTCAGGTTATTGGAGGAAAATATTCCAAATGGATTGTAATCCTCTAACAATTTGATCTAGTTTTCACCCTTGCCAAGGCTAAAAATTCCTTAGTCTTTTCGAAATTATTTTCGAACCTTCCTAGAGTTGACCCAAATGAAGTAGCCCATGATCCTATGCTTGATGCATTTGTCCATTTGGTTGACTCTATTGATCCTTGGTATGGAGAAATTATTGTCTACCTCTAAACACAACATTTTCACTCAGATCTATCATCAGATGACTGTGGTCACATCCACCACCAAGATAAGCATTATTTAGTGTTAAATGATACTTTATATCGTCGTGGCACTGACTCAGTTCTTCGACGTTGTCTTACACTTTTTGAGGCAAAACATGTTCTTAATGATTGCCATGCTGGCGCATGTGGAAAACATCTTTCTGGCATGGCTACTGCCAAGAAAATTTTGCATGCAGGATACTATTGGCCAACCTCATTTAAACACTGTATTGTTATAGTCCAACAATATCCAACTATAGTCCAACAATTGCGTGTGCCCCCTGCACCTCCTCACTCAAGCATTTCCATTGGTCCCTTTGCTATATGGGGAATTGACTTCGTCACTTGTAATCCCACTTCCTCTGACGGACACAACCACATTTTTGTCATTGTAGACTACTTCAAGAAATGGGTTGAGGCCATTCCCACTTTCTGGGTTGATGGAGAAACCACTTCTTTATTCATGTTTAATAAGGTAATCTATCATTTCAGTGTACCCCACATGATCATTACAGACCATGGCTCCCACTTTCAGAACCATATGGTGTCTGACTTAACATCATTGCTCGATTTTTATCAAGAACATTCTTCCTCCTACTACCCACAAGCCAATGGCTAAGTGGAAGCTATCAATGGCGTCATCAAGACAATTATCCATCAATTAGTGGGAAATCATAAAAACTGTTGGCATCGAATTTTATATCCTGATATTTGGGCATATTGAACACTAGTCAAAACTGCTACAAGATTTATTCCATTTCAACTTGCCTATGGCCTAGAAGCAGTTATTTATATCGAGTACCAAATTCCCTCCCTTAAACTAGCTGTTGAACTCCTACTCGACACTACTTCTGAAGAAGAGCACCTGTTGTCACTAAATCAGCTGGATGAGACTTGTCAAGATGTCGCACTAGCTCTCGAAGCACACAAGTGATGAGTTAAAGTCCAATATGACAAAGATATGAAGCCTCGATCTTACCAAGAGGGTGACCTCATTTTACTTTACGATCAGAAGCATGATCTCTTGGAGGCAAGAACCCTTCAACCATTATGGGTTGGTCTATATGTCATTACTAAGGTTCTTTCTAAAGGTTCCTATGAGCCTCAGAACTATGATGGAATCCCACTTGCTGAGCCCCATAATGAGCTCTATCTGAAAAATTATTTTCTCTAGTGTTTTACTGGGCATCTTCTTTCTAATTTTATGTTTATAATTTTTGCATCTTTTGGTGTGTCTAGATTTTTTTGGGTTTTAAATGGGTATTTTTCTCATACATGTCTCTCATTGCACAGATGTCTTTTTCATCCTTACCATACATCAAATATGTGGATGGTGCCAGTCATCACACATGACACATTGCATCAGCTACTTGGGTTCTTTATACACATGAGTCAGAACTACTTAGTTCCAGCAGATTTTTTTCTTGGTTCTTCCACCAACAATATTGATAAGTACATGTTCATTATCAAACTCCTTACTAAAGCCACATCTCGTGACATATCTAATCTGGTGGGGAGGTTAGACTCTCAACTAGTTTTTATGCAACTGACTAATCATTATCACATTCACAATCCAATCTCGTTAGGTTACTCTTTAAGGGTACGACTTTTAGAATGTCAATTCGAGTTTCTTATTTATGAACATGTTCATATAGAATCTAATACATTAGCTAATTCATTGGATAATTATGTATTGGATTGGCATCTGCCACATTCTTTATAGTTACATGCATGAATGTAAAAGTTTCATAGTTAAAAATTTATAAAAGTCACAAAACACATACACCATTAAATTGCCAAAAAATATTTGTATATATATAGATCATGTCCAATATTTTTACATCAAAAATTCCCAAAACTTTGGTGTTTTAATATAAAAAATGGATCTTCTAAGCCTCGCTCTGACACCTACTGGCAATACCCTACTCCTGCTGAGCCTGCCGCTCATGGTAATAGATCACTGCTCTAGCTAAACTCGTTAGAGGCACCAAAAACTACTTCGGCACACCCACTCTATGCCGATGCATGTGAATTAGTATCTCTCACAAGGGAAGAGGTGACACACCCATTCTCAAACCTTCAAGGTTCCTAGAAACCTCACAGAGATTTTATGTGTCATCGCCCTCTTCAGTAGCTGCCCCACCCTCTACTGCTACTACAACCCTAGGTAGCTGATCACCTCACCTAGCATGGTGAGGTATACCGGAAGAATGTACTAGTGCCACATCTGTGTCAAGAAAACACTTCATGTCAAAAAATTTCACCCATAAATAAAACAAATTGCATAAAACTCAAAAAAAGAAAAAATTGCACTTTAATCTATCCTCCTACCTAGAGGCCCCCATTGAGGTTCGGGTGGAAATATTAGTTTCAGATCCCCTGAGTAGTTCATGCCGACATACATATAATACTCAATTATTAGGATCTGGCCACTAAGCCACTCAAATAAGTTATCCTCAAAGAAGTGTCTAATTGGTCCCCCTCTTTTACGAGGTTTCAGGGCTGCCCATCATTCCTGTCTAGGCTTCTTGGGACTAACTATACCAAGAATCATGTGAGGCCTCATCATGGACACCCTCTCTAGTATGAAGGAAATGATCAAGGTGCCATACCCAAACTCTCTTTTGGCTCGAGTCTTACGCACTGTCAACTCTGATTTCACTCGATGGAGGACTCCCTCACACTAGTTGAATACTTGCAGTTGTAAGAACTCTAATGCCAGTAACAACTAGGCCTTTGTAGCCACATATTGACTCTTAGACCCTGCCATGCGCATGACCATCCATAGAATAGATCTAATTGGTCTTGTTTTGATCCACTCTATTGGAATCCTATTACTCATTGGGTGATTGCCATCTACGTAATATGTTTGGATCAAATCCACGGTGGTCCTAAGATCTTCTCTCCCTCCTGTCAAGTTTACTCGTGCACATTTGCATGATAAACCAGTGAGGATATATATGTCATCTCTATCAATTGAGAGCTTATGCTTTCCAATATTGAAAACACCCTATCGTTCATCCCATTGTTAGATAATCCAACTCAAGAGATCCTCCTGACTCTTCATTAGGTCAAGTTTGGCATACTTCAGCAACCCACATCATCTCAAAGCTGCCAAACATGCCAGATCATTTAGCATTTTTATTTCCTCGAGATCATCAGCTCTTTGTCTCCATAGATTCATCTTGCAAGATTGATTCCTGCACAACACAACCCTTGAATCAGTATTTAGCTGGAAAAAATCCCTAGGAAGTCAAGAAAACCAAACTTAACTTATGCTTAGTCGGCTTGGGCGACTACACTAGCTGGCCAAGTCACCTAGGGATTGCTCAAAACTGCAAAATTGACCAGAAAACTACCTGAATTAAGTATTTAAATGCAAGTTAGGGATTAAGCCATCTACCTGGAACTAGAAAAACGTCAAATGGTCGCTTGGATTGCTCACAATTGCATGGGAAAGTTCTGCTCCTTTTTCTCTCCAGATCACTCTCACAAACTTCAAATAGTGAAAATGAGGGTTTGTCACCCTTCTTATAGTCACTCTAGAGGTATGCCTCACTCTAGCTAGTCATTCAAATTGAAGCTTTTCATTCCTATCTTGTTTAATCATGCGTTATATTGATATTCTATCAAATTTTACTTATGCTCTGATGATATTTTAGTGTCTTTATGTAGAGTTGAAAAAGTTTGACTCCAAATGAGCCAATTCTTTTTTGGGACTTTTTCTCGCTCTTAAACTGAAAAACCCTCGAGTTACCTTCTTTGGGCTCGTAAAAACCATACGAAGAAGATATGAGCACATTATTTTTTGGGACTTTTTCTCGTTCTTGAATTGAAAAACCCTCGAGTCATCTTCTTTGGGCTTGTAAAACTCCTATGAAGAAGACCTGAGAAATTCATTTTGCCTCTTTTTCTCACTCCTTAAAATGAAAAAATATATATCAAGTTTTCTTCATCTGACTCGTTAAAATTTTATGAAGATCTATTGAGTTTTTCTTCGTCTGACTCATTAAAATTTCATGAAGAATATTGATTTGACTGTGTTTCCTTGTACTCGTAACAAAATGAGGTAGACGTCCATTGAGCATAGGTTTATCACTTTATCCAGACTCAATGGACTAACTTATGGAAAAGGAACTACGTTGGGTATATTATTAACCCTTTGCCACACCCAGTCATCAACCATGACATGATGGAAATAATACTGAGAGGGGGGGGGGG
>APFE030615835.1:95868-129672 GCA_000404065.3 Pinus taeda | reverse complement strand
CGGGGAAAGCATCTCGCTAAAAACCCCAACTATCTGTATATTAATGATTGAGTCATGTAACATTACAAAGTACAATGCTTATCACAAGAAACCCAGTACCAGCTCCACCTGTTACACACAATACAGCTCAGATCTGAATCAATCACTGGCTCAAATCTCTTGCGCTGCTTGCCTGCCTCCGCTGCTCAATACCTGCACAAGAACTGATGATAATACCAAGGAAGCCACGTCTTTCCTTGGCTAAATCACGTATTTCCGAGCTACAATGTGGGAAAACTCATTGGCATACTCAATCCCCTGATTTGTGCAAGATCTGGTGCACAACTATAGTCACAACTGATAGCAATCTGATTCCCTAACACCTGTCCCTGCTGAACTGAACATGCACTGACATGCAACTGAGTTAACTGATGTATTCATTAGTTGTATTATGAGTTAATAACTTGTGAATTAATTAATAACTAATTCACCCAACTCATCTCTAGTCTATTTTCCAGTTAGACTAAATACAACCAGTTTAACAAAGATAAACTGAACACAACTCCATCAACTCCACAATCAACTCCACCAAACTCAACTGATTGAGTTCTAACTGAAGTCATGCATGCAACAACTCAACTGACCCACAAAGAAAACGTATTTCCTTCTGACAGCTGCATGTGGCACATCTGTAGCTCAAACTGAAGTGCTCCAAAAGAATAAGATAAAGTTTATAGTCTAAATATTATTATAAGCTAATAATATTTGACTGCTCTATAATTAGACTTGACAGTGTCACCGCTGTTGTCTAAAAATAGAAGTCCATCTATTCTTTCCAACTTGATGAATCATCCATAAACAACATCCTACAACTCATAGATATGATCCATATGTCTAAAAATAGACATAGTCTAAAAATAGACTTTGCGCCATAATTTGCCTGTGGGCCCACTTAGTGAAGGCGACTCTTTTCACTAAGCTCCATCATCTTGTTGCAATCTCAACACTCCCTATCGACAAGATATGGATTATCAGCAACCCCTATCCTGCCTCGGTGGTATTCGAATTTGCTCCTGGTGAGAGGCTTCGTCAGAATATCAGCATCCTGATCCTCTGTTGGAATGTATGAAAGTAACATGATCCTCCATTGCACACAATCTCTGATATGATAGTACCTGATGTCATCCATTGGACTCCCTACCCAATTTGCATCCTCCTGTCTGTACCAAGATCCATATTCTGGTGTGCCTCTGTTATAATGCAATACATGCTTGCCCGCCTTCCAGAAGATCTTGGTAGGCTTAACCATAGATTGTGAAACCTGGTTAACTGCATAGCATATATTGGGTCGTGTATTGACCAAATACATCAGCGACCCCACCAACTGTCGATAAACATTGGCATCCACTTCTTTTCCTGAAGTGGCATCCTCCTTCCTCCAACCTCCAGGAAGAGGAGTATCAATAGGCTTGCAGCCATGCATGTTGAACTTCTCCAGTATCTCTCGAGCATACTTACCCTGAGAAACAAACAGTCCACCATTGCACTGCCATATTTCCAATCCTAGGAAATAGTGAAGGAGGCCCAAGTCCTTCATCTCAAACTCCTTAGCAAGATCATCCTTGCATGAAAGTATCAACAGCTCATCACCCGTTAGAATCAAATTATCTACATACAGTACAATGATAAGCAACTTACCCTCCACCACAATCTGGTATAGGTTAGGATTCGCCTCGCTCTAGGAGAATCCAAGTCCGGTGAAATAGTTGTCTATCCGTGTGTACCAAGCACATGGTGCTTGCTTCAACCCATACAATGCTCTCTTGAGCCTGCACACATGCAACTTGCTGTTGAAGACCTCAAAGCCTTTGGGCTACTCAATGTACACCTCCTCCTCAATGACTCCATTGAGGAACGCAGTCTTCACATGCATCTGATGAATGTGCCATCCCATCTGTGCTAAGAGAGCAAGAATCGTTCATATGGAAGAATACCTTGCGACAGGTGCAAAGGTCTCCTCATAATCGATCCCCTATATCTGTGAAAAGCCTCGAGCAACAAATCTTGCCTTGTACTTCTCCACACTCCCGTCAGTTCCCTGTTTAACTTTGTAGATCCATCTCGAACCCAGCACTGATTTCCCTTCCGGTCTAGGAACAATCTCCCATGTAGTGTTTCTGACAATAGAATCATACTCTTCCACCATGGCGTCTACCCATGCGGGATCCTCAACAACTTCCCCGAAAGAGGATGGCTCAGTCACAACACACTTGCTCATAAGAGCCATGTATCTGGTGTACCGATCAGGTGACTGTCTCTATCTACATTGGGATGTAGGTGGTCCTACAACTTTCTCTTTATCTTGAGCCAGTCGCTCAGCTTTTGTCAAGCGCTTTTGCCCTCTGATGGTTGGTGCTGCTTGAGTGGTCTCTTCCACTCCATGAACCTCATCCTGTGGCTCATCCATGTCCTGAAGCTCATCCTTAGGAACTCATAGCTCCTCATCTGCATGCAAGTGTAGCTCCCTCTCAAGTGAACACTTCATGGCTTTCTCCTCCTAAAATTTTATATCCCGTCGCACAACAGTTTTACCACTATCTGGCAAATACACATGATAGTTGTGGGGCGTATCAGTGTACCCACAAATATCCAACCTCTGTGATTCTCTCCAACTTCTTCTTTGGCATCCTTCGTTCACATGCATGTACATTTAGCACCAAAAATCCTCAAATTTGAGAAAGATCAGGGCTTCTTACCAGAATAAGTCTCCTCAGGTGTACTCATGCCAAGTATCCTATGAGGACAACGGTTCTGCACATAAACTGCTGTATTGCATGCTTCCGCCCACAAGTGAAGGGGTAGGCCCTGATCATGCAATATTTCCCATGCAGCACCCACAATTGTTCTGTTCTTCCGCTCAGCTACCTCGTTCTGCTATGGGTTATGGGGAGCTATGAGGTCTCTATGAATCCCTTCTGCCTTGCAGAAATCCTTGAACTCGTCCGAGATGTATTCACCACCATTATCGCTCCTAAGAGCCTTCACCTTCTTCCCCGACTCCTTCTCGACCAGTGCTTTGAATTCACAAAAATTTGAATATGTCTCGCTCTTCTTCTGCATGAAGAAGATCCAGCACTTACGAGAGAAATCATCAACAAAAATCACATAATGCCTGTGTTTTGTTGTCGAAGTAACTGAGAAAGGTCCACACACGTCTGTGTGAACTCTCTCAAGGATCGTCGTGGCATGACTATCCTTCTTGTGAAAGGTGGCTTTCACAAACTTCCCCAATGTACACCCCTTGCACTGATCTGACTGCGCAAGTGTGCCTTTAGGAAGCCCTGTAGTGATTTGCTACAGTATCTTCAAGGCTCCATGGTGAAGGTGACCCAATCTCCTGTGCCACAACTCACCATCATCCCAGCTCACCAACCCTTCTACCTTGCCTGTCATTGATACGCATCCATCTACATGCAACTTATAAAGGTTCCTTACTTGAACCCCTATCTTTCGGGTCTCACCAGTTGTCTTGCTGCACAGGAAAGCTTTTCCCTTGCTGAAAACAACATCATACCCCTTGTCATCTAACATCACCACAGAGATAAGATTCTTCTTCAATCCTGGAACATGCATGACTTCCTTCAATACGAAGGGTTTACCAGACTCCCTCTCAAAGGAAATGGTACCGATACAGGTTGCACTGTATCTACCATCATCGCCCATCTCGATGTGCACTCCAAGATCTTTGTCCTCTAGATCAGAAAACAAATCTCTATCTCCCATCATGTTAAAAGGCACACCACTGTCCAAGAACCACACCTATCCCATCACACTTGAAACCAAACATGCGATCAATGAAAAATCAAGCTCAAACTATGAGGCTAGAGCCTCTCCTACTGCAGATCCAGCAGCTTTCTTGTTCTTCTTCTTCTGCGGACAATTAGTGGCATAGTGTTTGTGCTGGTGATAGTGAAAACAATTCACCTTGGACATGTCCTACTTCTTGACTTTCGCACCAGACTAAGAAGCTTTCTTGCTCTTCCCTTTCTTTGCTTTGGCAGCCAAAGCACAATTTTCTTCATCAGCTCCCTTTGATGAAGATCTGTCCCTAGTACTCCGCCTGATCTCCTCCTGCACAAGATCTAACCACATTCTTTCCCATCCTAGAAATTTCTCCCGACCATTGACAGAGTCCTGATAGGAATGCCAACTCTTTAGAAGACCAAGGAGATCCAAGCTCACCAAGTCCTCATCATCGACAGTAACCCCCACACTTCCCAGCTCATCTCAACACTGAGTGAGCTTCGTGAGATACTTGGGCATACTGTCACCCTTCTCGCATTTGATGTTTCTGAGTTTATCTTTGAGCGCCAGCTTCCTCTAATCGCTCTTGCTTTGGAATAATTCTATTAACGATTTCCACATCAAATATGGAGTAGACTTTCCATGGAGGCTGGACACAATGGGATCCTTCACGCCCTCCAACAGAATCCTTTGACATTTTGCGGTCTTCTTTTGCCAAGCATCAGCTTGAGTAGCATCACTAGGCTTTGGGACATCTGTCTCTATGAACTCCTTCAACTTGTTATCATCTAATACTGCCTCCATCCTATCCTTCCATGCAATATAGTTTGTACTGCCCTCAAGGGCATACTCCAATCACAATCTTGTGAAAGACATCTTAGTTTTGACACCAAGAAAACACTGCTGCAAATTCGAATTCCACCAGCTCCAACTCAACCATTTCTGATCTAGAATTTGTGAGAACAAGGTATTTCTTGTACATATATCGATTGTATGGGCATTCACTGGATATCTCACCTTCCAAAGGAAGGATGAATCCAGAGGCTACCTGGCCCGATTACAGACTCTGCCTGAAGAAATAGAATGTAAACACTTCCCGAATAGTAGATCTGATGATCAACAGCTTTGATACCATGTAGAAACTTTTTCTACAAATCAGCTAGCTCTGATACCATGTAGAAATTTTGAATAATAAATGCATATTAAATGGAGATTATCTTGATCATGTACTATTACGGAATACATACACAATACATAAGCTCCTCTACATTGATCATCAATATAGCAGCATCAATAACAATAAAACATCAAGAGCATGCACACATTAACACAATATGTAACCCGGGGAAAGCTTACAGCTGAAAACCTCACACTATCTGTATATTAATGATTGAGAACATGTAACATTACAATAGTCAATACTTGTCACAAGTATCCAGCACTATCTCCACCTGTTACACACAATACAGCTCAGATCTGATCTCTAAATCTATTCCAGTACTTGCCTGCCTCCACTGCTCAATACCTGCTCAAGAATTGATGAGAATGGTTGAACCAAACTCGTATTTACCTCAAAATAATCATTCAAACTGGGAATCACGTGAGCAGAGGCTATAATCACTTGGTATTGGCAATTTCTCATTGGCATAACTCAATCCCTTTGATTGTGCAAATCCTCATGCACAACTAATAGCAATCTGATCCTCTAACACTTGTCCCTGCTGAACTGAACATGCACTGACATGCAACTGAGTTAAGTGATGTATTCTGTAGTTGCATTATGAGTTAATAATTAGTTTAACAACTCATCATTAGTATATTTGTAGTAATACTAATTACAACTAGTTTAACCAAGTCAAACTGAACACAACTCCATCAACTCCACAATCAACTCCACCAAACTCAACTGATTGAGTTCTAACTGAAGTCATGCATGCAACAACTCAACTGACCCACAAAGAAAACATATTTCCTTCTGACAGCTGCATGTGCCATATCTGTAGCTCAAACTGAAGTGCTCCAAGAGAATAAGATAAAGTTTATAGTCTAAATATTATTATAAGCTAATAATATTTGACTGCTCTATAAATAGACTTGACAGTGTCACTGATGTTGTCTAAAAATAGAAGTCCATCTATTTTTTCCAACTTGACCAATCATCCATAAACATCATCCTGCAACTCATAGACATATCCATATGTAATAAAAATAGACATAGCTAAAAAATAGACTTGCCATAATTTGCCTACGGGCCCACTTAGTGAAGGCGACTCTTTTCACTAAGCTCCATCATCTTGTTGCAATCTCAACAAATGCCTCTCGTGATATCCACTAATAGATAGTCACACACAACTTCATCTTAGCATGCCCTCTATGTGTGACCTCTTCCCCCGCATGTGTGCTGTCTTTACATATATTCCCTTTTCCCCTCCTCTCCAATTCATTCTCATTCTAAACCCAACACTAGGTGAGCAAAGCTCCTCCCCAACCACCAAAGGTAATCATATTCTCATCTCCCTCATATCATCATTCTTTTTTATTGATACTTCCATCTAGATGAATCCCTCACATTACAATTATGCAATGTTGTGCTCCCAGTTGTGTTTCTCAACTATTCTGCCCCCTTACACCCTCACACTCCTCATTCCCTAATCTCCTTATCTTGGCATCCGTGTTGACCACATCCCTTTTCCACGCAATGAGTCTGATTAATTCGTCTGACATTTGTCCCACCTCACCATTCCTCGTATCAATGAAGATTTTTTATTTTACATAAATGAAACCCCCAAATTATATCCCTCTTGCTGAGCTCTAAAACTTGCAACCAATAGTAAGTCCTTCCCATCATCAAGTGGATTTTGTGTTCTAAGTCCCTTGAATATTTATTAGTTAGAGAGCTTAGTTGACATTTTGAAGTTATATGTTGAGTACATAACCCTCGTATCACCTTAGATCGTTAACCAAGTGTAATTGTAAATTGCAAACAAAGCTTGAATGAGCCCCTATTGATTGCAACTTGTGATTGAGGCATAACCTATGACTACCCCAAAGTCACATGGTCACAATTTAATAGCCCTATATTTTTGCAACCTATTTAGTGCAATGACCCTGCAACCAATCACTCATCACTCCCCATTGTATAATCACATATTCACATGTAAGAAGGCATCCAAGGTTATGAATTGCATGTCTATGTGACTTGTGACTTCCCCTTTCCCTATCTCACTTGGATCATCACTTGATCACATAATTACATGTCGCACTCAATAAGGCTAACACAAGGTGCGATATGTGACTTGCAACTATCCTGGATCTCGAAATCATTCACATAACTACTTAGTCACATAGTCACACCTATGTGTTATTGAAGTCGGTCCATTTTTGTGACCTACCTGATAGAGCGACATTGGGGCCTAGCCTTTTGAATCCCCATGTGACCTATCTCACAATTCAAGATTGTGATCTTCCTTGACAATCCAAATTCCAACCAAGTAACCCTTTTGTTTTGTACTTGATAGTATATCCATGTTTAGTCATCTTTATTCATGCTAACCTTGTTGTATTTGGATCACATCTTTGAAATTCCAAGCGATGTTGACCTCGATTATATCAATATTTCATCCTTCTCTTGAGAGAGGGAATTTCTAGTGGTCAAGAGTTCAACTAGAGAAGATATCAACATAGAATGGGTCATGGATAACCCACCTACTCTGCCAATTTATGGGGACATGACCTCTAATATTAATAAGAATACAAAGTTGACTTGGTGGGATATTTATTTCAATTTTTCCAACCATGATATCCCCAAAGATAGAGAATACTTTAGAGTTTACATCAACATCAAAAGATCTTGGTTGCAAAAGGTAGTTTCATACCCGACGACATTCCCTTGCACCAAAATTATTGGTTGGCTATCACAATGTGTGTATTTCAGTCAATGGGCCATGAAAGGGCATGATGGAGGGATTTTAGCCTCTTTTATTGCAATTTCCATTTCCATCTACTACAATTTTCTAGAGTGAAAGGAATCATTCAACACTAGGTGGTAGGAATATTTCAATGAACCTTCCAAAGGTACAAAAGACATACTAAAATCATGGGGTAGTAACCCTCCAAGTTCAAGGTCAAACTAGATCAAATCTACAAGATAGAAGGCCTAAGTTATATTAGTTGATGGTTTCTATGATGAACATGACCCAAGTTGTATGGGAGAGAAGATATTGACACCTTCCTTGGACCATAGGTAACTCTAATGCATGCAGTTTCCAATAGAGGCACCATATTCAATTGGAAAACATTTTGGCATTTGCACTTAAGATTAATATTCAATGATCCAAAAGTTTAGAGAAGGGTAATCCATCATAATTCTACATGGCCTCTTATCTTATTGATGTAGTTTGCACCAATGCTAATTTGAAGGATGGAGATTGAGATGGACTCTAGAGGTACCTAAATGAGTACATATCTACTACAAGTGCTATTAGAACCCGAGTTACAAGGTTTCATTTGAAACTACCTTGGAATATTTTATTGCTCTGTTACATCAGACACTCTTTGGTCATAACCACCTTGTATGTCACAAGAAGTTCATAATACTCTTATCGAGGTGATAGATTGGTTTTTAATTATGGAAGAAAATTATATTAGGGTCTTTTGCGCATATAAGCTTCCAAAATTCTCCCCTGACAATAACAATAAATAGAGTACTCTTGCAAGAAATATGCTATCAACTAGCTACCAGATTATCCAAGACATTGTTGAAAGGAAAAGAAGGAACTTGGCCTATATTTCCCCTAACAATTGAGGCATATTCTTTTGAAAGTTTCAAAGAAGCCAAAGCCAAATATGAATAAATAAAAGGTTTATGTTTCATTGATATGGGTGTCCAAAAATATGACCCAAGGGGAATTTCTTTCACGCATTGTAAAGAAGTTGGTGTTGGATGGTCCTATAGGCATGAGAAACGGAATGGAGAGGACAAGGTTAATAGCTCTTATAATGCCTCTAGGGAATTTTGTCCAAATGAGAAACAATAAGAACAACAACAAGAATAAGAGTAGTTAGATGATGAGGATAGAGAAGGCACGAACCTTGAGGATCGAAGAGCTTTACTTAAGAGGAAGAAAGAACAACAAAACAAGAATGGAAAGCAAAAGAAGCATAAGGGTGAATATCCAGAAATCCCAAAGGATCATGAAAAGGAAGATGAAGAAGGATAATTCCTAGAAGAAAGTAATACAACAATTGCTAAGAGAAAGCAAGAGAAGAAGAGGAAGTACTAGATATCACAAGGCTAACTTTTGATGAAATCCAATACAAAATAATGCAAGAAAGGAGGAAATATTATGCTAAAACCCCATATAATCCCATATTAGAGGTCATAGAGAAAGAAATTTTTATAGACACCACTGTGAACCCCAAGATGATTGCTTCAGTTGGGACAACCTTTGTGACTGCAACATAATTAGATATGAGTATATTGAACAAATGAGTTTCTAATCTACAAGCCAAGCTTGTTGCTTCTGAGAAAAGGGTTTCACAAGTACTGGGTGACAACCAAGCTTTGTGCATGACTCATTCAAGAAGAAAATAATTACAAGAATCCATTCAAGAGGAAGTGGAAACACTAGAAGATTCCGTGGCCTTTTTCTATCAAGAGATGATGAAGTTACATCGGGTTACAATGATGTTTCCAACCCTACAGGTAGAATAAAAATAAAATATAGTTATGCTTTAACGTGCCATCATAGCTATTAATAACCTGAATGAATAGACCACTCAATATTTGGATGTGTTATAAGCTCTCCCAAGAAAGGGCTGGATAACTACATAAGATGATAAAGTTTAGATTCACATCAAGTTTCATTCACATGATGAGTTAACCACTGATTTGGATAAAGTGTTAGCTTCATATAGGCATTTGCTGAGTGGGTTGGAATCTGTAATGGAAATGCACAAAGTTCCTTCTATTGGACCAGTAAGTGAAGTAAGGCCACCAGAAGAAGTTTTTCAATAAATCTAAGCATTCCTCAATCCTTTCAAACAAGATTCTACTGTGGAAAACTTACAGGTTACAAAGGAAGAAATTACCGAAGATGTGGTGGAGACTAAGGATATACACCAAGCCCGTGACCCTATATAATTAGATCAATGCAAAGATGAATAATCTACTACTAGATGCCCTAGAATGCCTTTACAAACATGTAGACAGGTAATAGCATAAGGTCATCAAAGTTGAAAAGGAATACAAGATTTGGTGCATGTGCCTTGTACAGGAGTTACATCTAGATGTCCCAAATCTGTCTATAACTAAATTCGTAGAATAGGAGAATTTATTTCATGTAATATGATAGAATACTAGGATATAGTAGAAAGCCTCATGGGAATGTGAAAGGTCATGAGGTAGCTCAAGAGTCACAGGGGTAGATGGAAGGTCACCCCCTTTTTTCTATAAATATATCCTCATGGCACAATGTAATGGACTTTTGGTTTTGGACTCATTTATGCATATTTTTTGAGAACTAATAGATTTTTTGGTGAATGCAAGAGGTGATTTCATATTTCCAATCATGGATTTGATGGACTTCTCATGTGATGGTGCCATGGATATTTTAGCTTAATGTTTCAATCTTTATGAACTTTGGCATACAATTTCTTCATGTGTCATCAAGCATTGTGGGATTTCTCTTATGGTGAATGTATGGTATATGATGTGTTTTTCTTCGATTTTATGTCAATGAACTATTTTATTGACTTAAAATACATCATTGTAAAATTGTGCACTTATTTATGCTTTCACGGTGTTATTGGTCACAACCTTATTCATGATTGATAAACATATCATTGTAATGTGCTTTGGTTTTATTTGAAGCTTTACTAACGCTAATTTTCTTGAGATTCATGCTTTGATATTATGTCGTTGTTATTCATGGTATCTTATATGTTGAATTTCCATAGGTCACTTTCATTTTTTAAACCTTTATTTTTTCTCTAACGATCATTACTTCTTTCGTCCAAAGTGAATTTCAACCAATGAGATGGTAGTCAGGCCTACATACTAGATGGGTCTCCTAAACCAAAATGTGTAGAGTCTAATTAGGATTTTACATTGAGGATATCCACTTGCTATTGGTGGTACATTCCATCCTGTCAACAGGTCTTCAAACTAACATAATTTAAATTAGAGCCTCGGTAAATCAAAATTGAAATAGGTTGGTTAGTAACCATACCTTCCATCTCAATAATTGAAGCTTGATGATTGGCCTACCTATTGTCCAATGTGGCATAGATCTGTTGCATGTTCTAAACCACATCATTCACTATCTCTACTTCTTACACATTATACAACCTTGATACTTTTTTTTGTCACTAAGGAAAATCTTTTTGCATGTGGTTCTCACCACATGTGTCTGCTTCTAAATTCCTCAGGTTCTTCTCTCGTTAGCTTAGATGACCAGTCTATATTGGAAATATTATATTTTTGGTAGATATCACCCTTAAAAGGTGTGGTGAACTTCACATCCTTTCCTCCTATTTTATGTCCTAAATATTTATGGCCTTTTCCCTTAAAACTGTGCCTAACTTTTGCTTTCCATTCAAGTCTTAATTATGTTTTATGCTTGGATTGTTCATAGTAGTAATTTTCCTCATGTCCTATAATGTTTTTGGCTCATCAAACTCAATTCTATACTTGTAAGTTTGTGTTATCCCAACACTAAGGTACCTATGAATCTTTAATTTCTCATCCTTGATGGAATTTACATACCTTAGAAGACCCAAGAACCTTTTTTTGTACCATCAATTGTAAGTTTCCCTAATGCGTGCTTACAAAAGTCTTTAATATTTCTATCATAGTACCTTTCAAATAGATACATCTTGGAAATATCTCTCAAATATTCTTCAATATATCTATTTCTATCTAATTTCCTTGACATTCCTTAGGTATTCCCACAAAATATCAACTTTTCCCTTTGAACTAATGATGGGTACTCTTGCCTTCATGTTTTCATAGTAGCCATGCACTCTGGAATACTTCTTCATTCCTAGTAGCCATGCTTCTGCCTATTTCTCCTTCTTTACTTCTTAATCAAAGGTAAGATTTTTTTCCTTCTTAAATTATTATGGCTTCAAGTTTTTCTCATTCCTCCTCTATTGGTGATGTCTCTTAATTAGAGCACTAGACAATTTCTGATGAATTCTTGTTCTTCTCTGTAGAGTGTTAAGTGGAGTTCCTCCTCTCACCATATATTCACTTGCTTGTGTGTTCCCGTTCTTAGGTTTTATACCTTATTATCCATTAGCCTCTAATTCATGTTTACCTAGATTTATATTTTCCTAGGTAATTGGCACCTAGCTCATGTTTCTTCTACCTTTGTAGATTTGATAAGATCTAAAATGTGGTTTCATTTAATTTTGCTTGCTTCTCTTGGCCTCTGACAATATTTTCATTGTCACCCTTATAACTTCTCAACTCATACCTTAAACTTCAAAGGGTATTCATCCAATCAAGGGAGTCTTCATCTCTCCTTTTCCCAATTGAGTCTTCTTCCTAACAATGCTAGGATTTATCGATGCTATATTGTACCATTTTTTTGCTTATTCCTTGATTTCCCTATTGTTCTTTGATTACTTATTATGTCTATGTTGTCATATGCACATGTATGTTAGTTAAATAAAATAGAAATAGACATATTGATACCTCACCTTGCCGTGTTTTCACTAAGCATGTTGATGTGGAACTAACTCGGACATCCATTATCATGTTAGTATCCTAGTTAGAAAAACATTTATAAGCAATTTGTTAGGTTAGTAGTCACAACAGTTAACATTATGAAATGAAAACCCATATGCATACAACAATGAATGATAAATATAATTATTGTTCTCTAAAATTTCTAATATATCTTCTAACATCATCCTTATAGAACCAATCATTCTGAGTGTTGAACTTGGGTGCTATGATACCGCTTAGTATATGAGCTCCAATTTTATCTCCAAAGATCCAATGTAGAACCTTCGCTCACATACCACTTTTAACACTTGCTCCCATCCCCTTAAAATATTCTCAAGTTGTGATATGTGTTACTTTATAATTAACCCAACCTTCATGGTCTATTATGAAGACAAGGTTACAAAAAACATCTTTATTTGAAGCTTGTGAAATTAACTTATGATATCACCATCATACTCATCTCATCGATAACTTTCTTACAATGTGAATTTTATCTAAATCTGAATCACAGATAAAAAATTATGCCCATTTAAATTTTTACCAACTACATAATGGCACATCATTAATGTACCACCATGTTTCACCTACATGCGACCCTTGTAGACCTTCCATGTCATCCTTTATAGTCTAACACCTCTTATGGCTCCTACATGTCATCCATGTAGATGTCCTCTACTCCAATCAATGCTCAACATGTGGATTTAGGCTCGTGGGCTCCACCATCCCAACTCCATCATGTTTTATGACTATACTTTGACATAGAAAATCCACCTAGGCTCGACTCCATTTATACACCCATACTGCTAACTATATAGATATAGTAACCAACAAACTAGAGAACCTAGTAGATCCCTCTAACATAGAAATTATCATTATCATGGATTTATCTAAATACTTTCAATCTAGAGAACATAGTGGGTTCCTCCTATTGTACCCTCATCTTCTTTCAGTTATTCCTCATATAACAAAGGGGTCAAGATGCAAAGAATAGTAGAGTGTGGATCCATTTTAAGAGAAATAGATGAGATCAAAAACCACATTGGAACAAATCAATCAAAAGTTCTCTGGAAGAGATTTCCAATGGTATAAAGCAGTCTACAAATGGCCTCCTAGATCAAAAGATAGAGGCAGTAAAAGTTGGGCCCATAAAAGTCAAAATCTGAGAGACCACACAAGCCCAAAACCTCGTAACTCATTAGAAAATCAATTCCAAAAAGCTCTGGGGACTAGGGACCAAGGATTCATCAACTATTGATGTAAGGGTCATCTATTGACAAAACCTCATAACAAAAATCAAAGGCCTAAATCCTGTGACATTGTAACCTTTGTTAAATCAATTTTCAAAAGCATCAGGATTGAACCTTTAACGAAGAAATCAATAAAAAAAATAAAGGATAAAATATCCTTTTCTCTCTCCTTCGACCAAATAGGTGGCAACATCTCATTGGGTAGAGGTGACGTCAACAACCGTCCACTAGGAGGTGGACACACGTCAATCAACTTTAGTGTTTTCAAGCACCTAAAAGGCCCATATATAGATGGCACATTGAAAAATCATGCATTGACACATGGATCACCTGACATCAGTATGATTTCATACCTACAACATAACCTAGAGGTTCAGAACCCTGTAACAATTTCCAATTACGTTTCAGAAGGAGTCGAGCTTCCGAGGACTAGGGGGCTAGAGCACCAGGGCATCCAGGTTCTAGCTCAATAGTGAGGAAGTCTTTGCAGCACCATTTTCGTCATAGAGGATCCATTGAGTGGAAATGGGATTTCACCCACTTTCCAAATGTAACAATTATATATAATCCACTTGTGGGGTGGATTCCCATCCGTCTCGAAGTGACCTCACTAGAGAAATGCTTTGGTGGGTTAACAAGAGTGCTAGTTAAGTTGATGCATTCCCCCAAAAAGTTAAAGTTAATAAATTCAATAGCACAAATTGAGGCTTATCATAATTTTGATGGGTCTAACCTTGCCTCCAAGACCACTTAGACACCCTGCTGGAGAAGGCCAACTCAAGGTCCCTCCATCTCCGAAATGAAGGCTATAAGGAGCTGATTATCATGTTGGGGGTGGATCTAAGTGACAAGGTTTCCATAGATGTTATCATCAAAGGATCGTGTTCATAAATATAACCACTAAGGCAACAACTTAAGGTGCCTAGTGTTGAACATGTACAAACCAAAGAGTTGACTCAAGTTAAAAATGAGAAGGAAATCTTTGACAAGGAACTGAGTGAAAGGAATAACGAGGTGGTAGCACTCAAGCTGAAGGCAACTAAGATGCAACAAAATATTAATTACCATATCTATATTGTGATTGTGCTAGACAACCCACAAAATCCCACTACGCACTTAACCAAGGCCCTCACAGAGCTACAACTATTAGAGAACGAGCTTAAAAGGATCCATATTGACTTGGAAAACACCAAGTACAAGCTAGAAAGTAAGGAGAAACAACTCAAGACCGCCAAGGCAAGTGTGGATTAAATTAATAATAAGTATCAGGGGGAATAAGGCGATATAATTAGAACTAAAGAATAAGTTGAAGGGAAACATATCTCTCATCAAATCTAGGCAGGTAATCTGGGATGATATCATATCTCAAATAAAGAAAATATGGGAACACCTAAAACTAATCCTAGAACAGAAAGCTATAGTAAAAGCCACAAACTAGGCCACTAAATCAAGTTTGTTATGTAATAATTAAGACAACTAGACCATTGTCACACTTGCACAACTAATTAGTTTAAACAACTGGAGCACTCAGAGATATTTTGTAATGGTTTTTGTGAGGACTCTCCCTATAAAAGGAAAGAAGATCTCATTTGTAGGGGTTTGATTTTCTATTCTAGAGGCCATAATATTCTGTGAGTTTGGAAAGTTTTGAAGCCTTATGAAATGTCTGTTTTTTTGGAAGATTAATGAAGAAGTCTTTGGTGATTCCAAGCACTAATATTTGGAGAATGTGATCTATCTTTGTAGCTTTTGGAATTCCTGCCTAGATTCACTAAGGAAGATGATGTCACAACCCAAAAAAGTATTGAGATCTTCTGTGCCTTTATAAAGAACCTGAATGTGGAACAACTGGATGTAGTCCTAAGGCTATTTATTCAGTATTTACATTGGGAGGCTAGAAAATGGTTCAAGACCCTACCAAACAATTCAGTCAACACTTGGGAGAAATTGGAGAACAACTTTATGAAAAAATGAGGGGATAAGAAATATCATGGATATTTCTTGACTGAGTTTAATGCAATAAATAAAATGCATAATGAAGATGTCACAAAATTTATAAAAATATTTAACAAATTGTATAGCATTTTTCTTGATGAGATTAAACCTCCACAGGAAACAAATAAGGTAGTTTTTGTTGTAGCCTTTGAGTTAGATTTAAGGTTTACCCTCAGAGAGAGGAAATCCCTGACACTGGACTAGATCTAGAACGATGCTCTGGAAGTTGATGTAAACTTTTCATCTATGGGGAAGTTGAAAGCAAAAGGAGAACATAGTGATAGGAGAAGAGGAAAAGAGGAATCCAACTCATTTGGCTAGGCAAGGGATGCTTGATGGGCCTCCAAATTAGACACAAACTAAGGCCCATTTAACCTTTCTTAGGAACACGAGCACTATATTAAACCTCTCCTTCTACACCTAATAACGTTTTTATAGATTTAATATGTTCATTAGGAAGGTTTACGGATAATTTCATATTTGTGCCTAATATTATTCATTTTTGTAGAATATTGGTAGATTATGAAGATTTGGAGTAGGATATAATTTAGGGATTTGCTCCCTACTACAGGAGGATCAATATTGGATAATAAATTAATGAGATATTATGAAATTATTGCATAAATTCTGGACCTCCAATGATTGAGAAAATCTAGTAATATGTTCCCTATCATTTAATGCAGATTACTAGTATTGGGAACCAGATCCACTATTTGAGGGATTTTGGAGGGGAAATATTCTTCATTTCAAGGAGAATATTTCTTCATCATTTTGTATAAGTACCAATTCGAATTTTCCTCTAGGGGTTGGTGTTTCTTAGTTTTCTTGGGGAAAAAACTTGTACTTTTGCAGCTCCACTTTCATTTCTAGTAGGGATGTAATTGGATTGATTCAAATACTGAAGCTTGGTGCCATTTTTAGATTCTAAAGCTTGGTATACTTCATAGGACTCTGATTTTACTTGGCCATCTCAAGAACCTCAAACCTATTTTTTATAGTTTACTTTTCTTCTTTTGACTTCTTATTCACATGCATCTCCTGTTCTTGTTTTTCCTATTTCTGCATTTAGTATTGATGATTTTTTTGTTGTAGGATTGGGTTAAATGGTTGAAGTGAGTTATTTTGCAGGATCAAAAACAAGATTTCATATTTGGAGCAGATTTGGAATGTCATAGTAATCATTGAGCTACTTGGATTAGTTTTCTTATTCACAAATCTAAAATTTCTCGAAGTCCCTTGTAGCAACTAGTAGTAATTTTCTGTTATTTTTTAGAAGATGCTAATAAGATTCATTTGTGTTTATTACACTTGAATTAGATCATAAAAACATTCAATTTAATAAAAAATTACCCAATTTCATTTTCACTTGATTAGGTTAGGTATTTTATAGATTAATTAGCTCTCTAGTTCTCGAATTTCTAAATTTTAGACTAGTAATTTTCTGCTATTTTTTAGCACGTGTTAACAGCGGTATTTTTTAGTGATCTCACTTGGAATGGAGATGTAAGACATCCTAATCAATAAAAAAATTTGTTCAATCCCATTTGGATTTGATTTACTTGGTCATTCGGTAAATTATATCTTCCTGTAGAAAACCTGTAACTTCTTGTGGTAAACACTGTAACTTCCTACAACACTCCTTTAGCACGTGTAAAATTGACTAGGTTTGCTCAAAACACTTGTTTTTGTCTCTTAGGGTTGAATCATAACCCATAGGCTTAAACTCCATGATAGAGGAAGAATAAAACACCAATTAGGACATGCCTTTTTAAAAAGTAGATTAGGCCTATATATTTGAATTCTTGCTCTTAGGATTTCAATTACAAATTGTTGTTCTTGCCTAGGATTAATTTATCTCCAATGTAACATTTCCATACATGAAATTTGTGTAGGATTTGATTTCATTACATTCACTCCATTACATCATGATAGCGAAAGAATGACACATTGTATGCTGCACATATAGTGTCGATACTTCTTAAGTTTGTACGAACAATAGGTTGATAATTAAAGTTGGTAGCCTTGGGTATTGCAACATTCTTGTTGCAATACTGAGGCTCATCACTTTTTGGCACTGTTTCCAGGGAGGTGTCAAAGAATGTATTATTTTATTCCCTAGTTGATTCATTTATTTTACTTTTTTCAAAAACAAAAAATAATTTCATTAAGCATATTTCATTTAAAAAACATAAAATTGTAATGCATTAGCATTCTTATTCAAATTTAAAAATACTTCTCCAACACCAATCCCCCCCATTTGATCACATGGTTTAGTAAGAGTCACATCACCATCCACTTTTGTAGGTAGAAGAAGAGAAGGTGATAGAGAAGGTAGAAGAAATGGATGGAGATGATGACAATGAAGAAGATCCTCTTGGATTTCCCATTCACGATACTAATGTGGTGTGCATATGAAGAACATCCCTCCATATTTCCTTCCCAACTTCCATGGTATGAGGTCAGAGGATCCAGGACCTTTCTCTTTGAATTAGAAATTGTTTGTAGATCTTATGGTTACTTATTAAACACTCAAAAATTGAGATTGTTTCTGGAAACATTGAAGGATAGAGCTCTTAAATGGTTCATGAGTTTAGGAACTAATTCAATAAGCTCATGGAATGATATGCAACAGATATTTCTAAAAAAATATAAACAACATGATCTTAAGGAAGAAATATTTATAATGACTCAAAAAGAAGACGAGATCCTTGAGGATCTAATAGAGAGGTTCATGTGTAATGTTGAGGGAAAAATTAAATCATTTAGGATTTGACACACTAAAAATCCTCTTAGAAAAATTAGGGATGATTGACATAATCTCCTCAATCTCAAGAGTGGTGGAGGTGATGTATAACAATTATCATTTGAATAAATTTGTGAAACATGCCAACACATATCAAGAGGAAGAGCAAGAGAAATTAAATTGGCATCAAGATCGATAAGTTGAGCTAAACTTGGAAATTTGTTTGATGACTTTAAAACATAAATTCTTAGTAATCTAAGAGGAAAAGTAAAAATCTTAAGAATACAAGATGAGGAAATAGGATATGCTTATATTTGTGTTGTTCATGCAGAATCATATGCTGTTAAATATTTCCCATCATTACCAAGGTTGAAGGAAGTTTACCAAGAGGAAAATGGAGCAAGTCAATCACCAAAGTAGTTATGTTATGTAGCTCCAAGAGGACCATGGTAGCCTAGTCAACCTAGTATGATGCAAGAGCCTAATTAAAAATTTCAAGATTATGCACATCCATCTCAAAGTAATTGAAACACGCCCATTCCTTGGCAACCTTGGCCATCTCAACCCCAAAACCAATCTTGGAAACAAGGTTGGCAAGAACCTTATGAGAGAAATCCATAATATCCTCAATATCCTCCATACCCAACTCCATGGTGTCCCTACCATCCACCTCCACCACAACCACAACCTCAACCACATCCATCTCAAATATCCACTCCCAGTCAACTACTTGTATCACCATTTCCAAACCTACATAAGGAAGTAACCCAACCCACTTACAATGATGAAGTACAACACTTCCTAACATCTCCTCTTGATCTCAATGGTACTGATCTTAACTCAAAAAGAGTATTGTAAAAAAGAGATTCTCTTGATTTCATTGAAGGACAACATGCAGAAAAAGAAGATTCAAATGATAAGACCAAAGAATCATGGGTTGCACTTGATGAAGAATAGACATAAGAATCAATGATTAAGAAAGTTCCCTCATGTTTACCATTAGATCCTCCATGTATTCAAGAGAATAATCTGCAAAAAGAGGAAGATTTGAATGTCATGGTAGAAGAAGACATGAATAATGATCCAGATCAGCAAGTAGACTAGGGGCATCACAACTATATTGAAATATGGTTCCATACAATCATTAAGTTACAAAAAAACACTTTTCTTTAACTATGCTTGATATTAGCAAATTCAAAGCATTTGGTCTCTGAAATTCAGTTACATGTCAAAGCATATATTTAAAGCCTACACATAAGTTTCTCTAACATCTTAATGTGCACATGGCTCCATTGGAAGTATTCCTATACTTGAAAAAGATTTTGTTTTTCAAGTAGAGTAGGATAGAAAAAGATAAAAAATGAAAAATAAGATAAAAAATAAAATCTCAAGTGAAAAACTCATTTGAGGCACCTGAGATTGGCTCATTGATTGAAAAACTTCATGAGGTGGTCAATGGGTTGTAAAAAGACAAAAAAGGAAAAAGAAAAAAGATGTTAGGTGAAAACCTCCTTTAGGGTGCCTAGATAGACTTACTAGCTGAAAACCTCATTGAGGCAGCTACTAGGCCTAAAAGAAAAAAATTGATTTTTTTGTTTTGTTCCATTTATCTCTTTCTGATGAATGAAGGTACTCTCCAACCTTTACAAGCAACAAAAACAAGATAGCACCAAAAGAGAAAGTTAGTCAAAAATCTAGTCAAAGGAAGTCAAACTTGATCTTTCTCCTCCTTTGCCCAGATGCTCCAACATGAACAAGGCCATGTCAATCCATTATCCTCATCCATTTCCACCATCCACCCATCATTCCCAATCTTTTCCCATGCATTTTCTTCGCTGTCCTAAAATGCTACAGGAGGGCTCTGTTTTGCTACAAGAAGCCAAGATACACATAGTAGAAAATTATTTTTATCATATCTTTAATATAGTGCATCTATTTGCATATTTGTTTCATGGGGATATGCATATTGATGATGGTAACATGCTCAAGAAATTTCAGCAAATTCTAGTGCACACTTTTCGTAAATCGACCTCCATCACCTACACCATTTTTATTTTTTCTCGATATTTGTGCATCCTTTAGCCAAGATGTTTTTTCAGGAGGTGCATAAGGATGATGGAAACATTTTAAAAAAGTTTCAAGTCAATCTAGTCTACCATTTGATAGACATGCATAAAACAATTTTTCTACAGGAGGTTGTCCTGAAATGCTACATGAAGGTCTGAATTGCTATAAGATGACTGAGAAGTAGCTAAATGAGGTAGATCTGATTGGAGAAGGAGATCAAAAGGTCACATTCTCTTAGGAAAGGTTGATAGAGGTCCTCCAATGATTCACTCATTTTTTTCATTACTCATCCACTCCATTTCACCTAAACTTTCTCAAAATGTTCACTCTGTCTTGCCTAAAAAAGCCACACACAGATAGCATTGTTCTCCATTTTTCCATTCTTCACATTACCTCCTCATGACTCCAACCTTGTTTACATGGATTTTCATCACTCCCCTCAACACCACCATGCAAACTAAAGACTAGAAGAAAGGATCAAAAGGTTGGTATAGGATGAAACTCCTCTTGTAGAAACCTCTGCAGTCAAAAGAAATCTATGATATTTTTTCTCCACACCAACAAAAGAATGAGGGAGAAATGTATGCACCCAAAAAGGGACTCATCACCCTCATAAAAGAACTCCACCAATAGATCCAGCCCATTCATGAGAGAAATACCTGCACACACACATGAACATCATCAGTCAAGGTACAATCTAGTTCAGAAGACATGCACAACAACCTTACCTCTGTTTAGAAATAATATATGATCAACTACAACATTCACATAAAGGTCATATCAAGATCAGAGCAACAACATTAGCAAGAAACCCTAGAGGACCTCCAGTAGATTATCACATGCAACTTCAAGATCATTAGTAGCAGCTTCAGGACCACTAAAGGAAACTTCAACATTCATAACAACAACCTCAATATCACCTGCAAAAACACATCGAGGGTAAGGATCAGGTATGCAATCCTTTAAATATTTCATATGAACTTATTTTAGCTTGAAAAACATTGCAAGTGTATGAAGGAAAATATTTTTATAACCAAGATTAGTAGGAGAGCAACCTCGGCCTTATCTAGCATTTAACTTCACTTTTCCACCAAGACACCCACACATGGGGGAGAGGACAAGACAAAAGTGAAAATGAATTGAGAATGTGGGATGTAATCATTTATTCGTGATGGAAGACAAGGAGTGCAAAGTAGAAGGTGAGGGCCAACTTAGTTAACTTAAAGAGCTTTGAGTTTATTTTGCATGCAATGAAAAAATAGAGAAAAATTGAAAAAGAAAAAAGAAAAAGAATTAAAAGGTGCACCCACCATGTCTTGGCATGAAAATATTAGTTTCTACAAGATTCAGGTTGTGTGCAACTCGTGTACTCACCACTCTCCATCATCCTAGTAGCTCAAAAATCAAATTTGAGCCCCTATCTGGATTGCTATAGGAAGATCTTGTAGCACTACAGGAGGGCTCTGAAAAGCTACTGGAAGCTACAGGAAGCTTGCAAAAACCATAGGACTACTGTGAAACTACTACAGGAAATTAATAAGAGTGCTATAAGAAGGAAAATTTCACCATAAAGCCTTCGGGAGCAAGGAAATATTCAAAGGAAATGGAAAGGGTGCATACAAAGATGCTACAGTGGAAAACAAAGCCGCTATAGGAGTACTAGTAGTGCTACAAGAGTACCAACAATACTAAAGGAGAGCTCCTTGATAAAAATTTTGTTACTGGGGTGTAATGATTAATTAATTTCCAAAAGGTACAAGGCACACAATAGAGCTGCAAAGGGTTTGCGGCAGGAAGTTTGGGTTGCATAATGGTAAATTCTCTAAGGGTGAAAGCTATCCAAGTCACTAGTTTGGTCATCACGTCATTCCTTTCTCTTGCTTTAGTTTATTGACCATCATTTCTCCCTCTCTAAGAAGAAAGAGTTCTATCTTAAGTTTTTTTCAATTCTAGAATTTAATGAGCAAAGAGAATTTATATTTCTAATCAAGGGTGTTCATAAGAATTTTATGGATAATATGATGTGTCATGGCCAGGAATTTGTATCAACAGTAAGAGGCTTCGACTTCAATGATAATGACATTAGTAATGATGTAATGGATGCCAAAAAATCCTTATTTTCACAAGGATAAGTTCCAGAGGAATACCAAAAATACAAACCAAAAGCAAGGTGTTTTCCTCACAAATAGAAACCATTACAATTGAAGAATCACCTAAGAGAAAGAAGCAACTTAAACCTGCATTAGAAGTACCATGGGAAATTAATATAGGAGAATAAATGCAAATATAAGATTATTAAGAAGAGAATAAGGAGGAGAAACACATGGACCAACAAACTGAGAATTAAACAGGCTAGCATACATGAAGAACCATGGTGAAAGGAGGATGAATGGGTTGCTCAGAGGATGAGCAACAATTTCAGTACTGAGTATGTTGGGCCTCCAAATTAGACATAAACTAAGGCCCATCTAACCTTTCTTAGGCACATGAGGGATATATTAAACCCCTCCTTCTACACTTAATACTATTTTTTTAGCTTTAATATGTTCACTAGGAATGCTTATGGATAATTGCATATTTGTGCCTAATATTATTTATTTTTGTAGAATATTGTGAGAATATTGAGCAGATTATGAAGATTTGGAGTAGGAGATAATTTAGGGATTTTCTTCCTAATATAGAAGGATCAATATTGGATATTAAATCAAAAATATATTATGAGATTATTGCACAAATTCTAGAGCTCCAATGATTGAGAAAATCTAGGAATGTGTTCCCTGTCATTTAATGCAGATTCCTAGTGTTGGGAACCAGATCCACTATTTGACGGATTTTGGAGATGAAAGCTTCCTCCTTTCAAGGAGGATTCTTCCTCATAATTTTTTATAAGTACCAATTCGAATTTTCCTCTAGGGGTTGGTTTTTCTTTGTCTTCTTGTGGTGATAACTTGTATTTTTGTAGCTCCAATTTCATTTCTAGTAGGGTTGTAATTGGATTGATTCAAATAATGAAGCTTGGTTCAATTTTTAGCTTTTAAATCTTATTATCCTTCATAGGACTCCAAGTTTCCTTGTGTTTGGCCATCCCAGGAGCCTCAGAGCCCTTTTGTATAATTTACTTTTCTTCTTTTCACTTCTTATTCAAATGCATCTCTTGTTCTTGTTTTTCCTATTTCTGCATTTAGTATTGATGATTTCTTGTTGTAGGATTGGGTTAAATGGTTGTAGTGAGTTATTTTTTAGGATCACAAGAATGATTTCATCATTGGAAAAAAATTGGAAGGTAATAGTAATCATTGAGATATTTGGATTAGTTTTCTTATTCACAAATCTACAATATTTGGAAGTCCCTTGTAGAAAATAGTAGTAATTTTCTGCTATTTTTTAGAACCTGCTAATGAGCTTCATTTGAGTTTATTCCACTTACATTAGATAATAAAAAAGACTAATTTAATAACAAAAATTACGCTTTTTCATTTTCACTTGATTAGGTTAGGATTTTTAAAGATTAACTAGGTCACTAGTTCTCAAATTTCTATATTTTAGACTAGTAATTGCCTGCTATTTTTAGAACACATTAACAATGGTAGTTTTGAGTGATCCAACTTGGAATGGTGACCTAATACATCCTACTCAATAAAAAAAATGTCCCATCCCATTTGGATTTTATTTACTTGGTCTTTTGGTGAATTATATCTTCATGTAGCAAACTTGTAACTTCTTGTATCAAACACTATAAGTTCCTATAGCACTCCTATAACACGTGTAAAATTGACCAGATTTGCTCAAAACGCTTGGTTTTTGTCTCTTAGGGTTGAATCATAACCCCTAGGATATAAATCCATGATTGAGGAAGAATAAAGCACCAATTAGGACATGCCTTTTTAAAAAGTATATTAGGCCTCTTTATTTGAATTCATGCTCTTAGGATTTCAATTACAAATTGTTGTTCTTGCCTAGAATTAATTTCTTTCCAAAGTAACGTTTCCATTTATGCAATTTGTTTAGGATTTGATTTCATTACATTCACTCCATTACACTTGTATGCTACACATATAGTGGAAATACCTCTTAGGTTTGTACAAACCTCGGGTTGATATTTAAAGTCGGTAGTCTTAGGAGTTGCAACATTCTTGTTGCAATACTGAGGCTCATCAATTCTCAAGAGCAATAGCTAGATGAGATGAATAATTTTATTAGAAATATTTCAAACACATCGATGAAGCTAGAGTTTGAAAACAAAAATCCTCCTCAATAGATCCTGTTAGCACTCAAATCTACCTTAGGCTGAAATAAGGTAAAACTCAAGGCTACATCAAACCACGCTCAGCCTCATAGCTAGCTCTACGAGGACAGGAGAGGGCTCTCTACAGGTCAATCTCAGCAAAGATAATTGATGAGGCTCGAGATGAATAAAACAAAAGCTAATTTTAGGTTAGATATGTAGTACAAAGGTTTGATTTGAGTTTTTAGGAGTTTTTGTGTTGAAACAAGGAAAGGAAAATTTGGGCTTGGGGATGAGGCACAGTTTTTGCAGAGGTCTATTTGGGGCAAGGTAGGCGATCGTCTTGATGCTTTGAAAGGAAATGAATGGGTAGATCAGACTAGTGAGGAGCTAAGGAGAGCAAGAAACTTTCAAGTATTCTCCTTAGACAGATGAAAACATGGAAAATCAAACAAACTTAAAGGCAGAGCATAACAAATTATGGATTCTACCATAACACTTCATTTGTTCAATTGCAGAAGATGAGAGAAGGAAAATGATACACCTAAAAACTTACAAATATTGAAAGAAGCAAACCATCAACACATAAAGCCACATGGATCCCAAACAGTGCTGCAAAACCCTGGTCTTTCCTTTGCCAAAATGCAGAAGTGAATGTACAATAGAGTGTCAAGCTTTTCCCAAGGGTCCAACCTCTCCAACCTCTGAAAATGATTGAGAAATTGCATCATATAGACCATCCTAACACCTTTCCTTGCCTCTAGGGGTCGAGCTCATCATTCTAGGAGCTGTTTGAACTAATTCTAAACAAGGAACTGAACTCTAGGTAGTCAAATAACTTACCCATATATGCTAGGAAACTGATTCATTCATTTAATTTTCACCGTTTAGTGAATGAATCCTCTAGAACAAGTAAAAATGTGCCAAAATTAAATCATAGTTATTAAATTACATCATGAAAAGTCAAGAGTAGTATCAAGAAGCAAAACTGGGTGAATTTCTGAGCTGAACAGTGAAAATTTGACCAAAAATCTCTAAGCGTCGCGCGCCTAAGCTCTATGTGTCGCGTGCCTTTCAGCCTGCTTTTGGGGCACTTCCTGACATCCAAATCAAGCTCACGATAGCTGGTTGGAAAGACCTGGATGTCTTCTATCCAGTCCAAGTGGAATTTCTCAATTTGGAGCTCATTTGCCCCCTCAAAATGTCATTCGCCCGGAAGTACTTCTTGGTGGTGCAAAAGGTGGCAGAAAGGTGATTTTCATGGTGTTTTTGGCCCTTTTGATTATCCAGAACTTGATGAAATGCTTTGGAAATAGCTGAGCATGCATAACTTACCATGAAAAATCCAAAACTATAAAATTTTCCTCCAGCAAGTGTCCCAATCATAAGCGCGCGCATCGACGCGCTACACGTTGAGCTGAAAAACCTGTTTTGCAAGCCAAAAATTTCAACACGACAAAATTTTCTCCAAATTCCTTGAAATTTGGGCTGAAGGTGCCTCATCAAGTGCCATGCTCAGCCAAAGAAGCTTCAACCAAGATTCAGAGCCGATCTTACCTTTTAGTCCGTGTTAGTGTCTTCCTGGTGCATGCAGTTCATTGATGGAATCACTGTCTTGTTCGTATGATGAATCTATCCGTCTCCATGGTGTTTGAAACAAGGTGTATGTTTGGTTTGGAATAACTTGTCATAATCAATCCATGCAAAGCTTATAAGATGATCAAACATGTAGCTCAAATGATAATCCAAGCATATTGGGCAATTTTGGAGCAAAATTTTGAAGTTTTTGGGCTTGTTGGCTGTACGCACCGCGCGCCTGCCCAACACACCACGCACCTACCCAATGTGCTGTGTGCACTCAATGCATCACGCCAGTGTATTTTTACACTGTGAAAACTTGCCCAATGCACCGCGCACACTCAATGTGTCGCGTGCCTACCCAATGCGCCGAGCGCCACATAGTGCATTTTGCAGGAGGATTTTGGAGGCCTTCCTGATGTCAAAATCAGGCGCAAGATAGCTTGTTGGAAATTTATTTGAGTCTGATTTCCAACCCAACTAGAATTTTTAAATTTGGAGTTCATTTGCCTTGTCAAAAATCAAATCTCCCAAGACTGGTCAAAATGTGCCAAATGAGGCTGCCTCAAGGCAGAGTGTTGTTGCAGTCAACTTTTGAATGCCTTCCTCAGCTCCACATTGGGCTCATGATAGCTTATTGGAAACATATTTTTGTATAGTTATCCTTTGACTCATCAAGAAAGTTATTTGGCCAACCAAGCTAGGAGAAAACTTGATTTTCCCAAGGTCACTTCAGGGGTGCATCAATTCTCTCGTGGCGATTGTATTTTTGACATTTCTCTAAAACAATGACACCTGTGTAAAAAGTGAAGGAGGTTTTTCTTCCTTGGCCTATTGTGGACAAAAAAATCTCTCCGTTTTTCAAAATTCATCTTTTATTGCTTTGGAACATCTTTTGAGTGAAACTTATCCTGATGTGTGAAACAAGGGATTTTGTCGAAATGAAGCGAAATGAAGGGGATAATGGGCTTCTAAACTCTTGGGGAAATTTTTTGAAGTAGGGAGGGATGTTAGGAGGCAGGGGAAAGTGGAATCGTAGAGATCGAGTGAAGGGAAGGGGTCCAAAAGGGCAAAACACAGGCCTAGCCTAGAAAATTGCCAGGTTGTAGCAAGAAACTAGGGTTTGTGCAAAAATGAGGAATTTGGGGGATCTCAATGATGGGAAGTGTTTAATAAGGTACATTAAGGATAGGGGAAAGTGTATGACCATTCAAGAGAAATTGCCTTCAAAACCTTAGGAGAGGGAAATGAACCTTGCCTAGGCGCAACTGAGGCATGAACAAGGTGTAAAATGACCTAATGGAACCTGACATGATGATAAAAACCCTCTGAATAATGATACACTCAGCTGAATGGTGACATGGACCGACATTTGGACAACTTTGAAGGAGTGAAAACAAACCCTAGACCTAATGCATAGTGACCAAATTTTGCTTGAAGACTCACTAAAATGACAAAATTTGACCTTGACACCTTAAAATCACTTTGTAAGAGCATGTTTGATCACTGAAGGAAGGCTGCAAATAATGACACTAACATTGGCTCCAATGGGGATGGTAGCTCCTTGGAGGTGCCAAGAACGGCAGATCTTCGGGGGAGCAGACCAGCGCCTTATCCATTGGGCAATGGAGTCAAAAACTCAAACTGAAATGCATGACTGAAAATTGATGACTTGATGACACAAATTGACTCTCACTCAACTAAGAACTGACTCGATACTTAAACACAACCGACAAATTGGAAATGATGCTCAAAGTGGAGCTCATTCATCAAAACCTACTCTAACGGTTTCATTCATCACCTGATCAAGTGAAATGAAACAACCAATGGAACCAAGTAAGTATTCCATCTGCTGTTCGAATTTTCCGCAAGTGGTCACTTATGAACAACAAGAGAGAACTACTGAAAGGAAACTCCCATGACAACTTGGAAACAGATCCGTTGAATGATATGGATCCTCTATTCGCCTCCAAAAACACTGCATAAGGATCTTGAAATTCAAGCACACTGGAACTTAGATCATCTAATGGATTACTTCTCGTTTCCTCATACCATGAATGTAAACTTTGATCTGAGCCTTGTGACGAGACCTCTGCTAAAAATGACAAAGTAACCGGCTGCCGGATCAAATTCATATCAGCACATGTTTCAAGCTCACATATAGTCAATGGAGAAATACTTTGACTGCAAACCTCATCCAAAACATCAGCTATTGGATCATGAAAAACTTGAAAAGACTGTTGTAATGTATCCATTGAAAATGTATGACATCCTTCTAGTTGTTCATCTTTTTCTTGAGAGATTTTACAAAGATTCTGCCTTATAAACTGAAATGCTTCGAAACAAAAGGGTATAGAATCTTCCTGCATCATCAAATCATGTATTTCATCTTCCACACCTTCATCTGTAATCTGCCCTTCAATTTCATTTGGTGGCTGCAAATCTGATGCTACAGGCTGCTCAAGAATTTGGTTACCTGTCTCATCCTCAACATTAACACTAAGAGATTGCTGATTTGTTATAGGCTATTCATTTGAAGATTTAATATGCAATCTACCCTTCAAAAACTGAAATGATTCAAAACAGAATGGTACAAAGTCACCTTGAATCATTAAATCATGTGTGTCCACTTCCAAGTCTTCAGCTGTAACTTGACAATCAATGGCTTTCGGGGGTTGCAAATCTGAATATGAGAAGTCTTGAACAAAATTTGTATTGTTCTCAAGATGATTCAAATCAAGACTTGTTGACATTTGATTTCTGATTGCATGGTAGTTATCTCTGATGAACTAAAACGACTCAAAACATAAATGAAAAGATCCTTCACTTACTTCAAACTTTGATGCACTTTCCTCATCATTGTCATAGCTGATATGCATCAGTTGATCACTGTATTCGAGCTGCTAAAAATGAACTTTCTCCTCGCACAAACTAGCTGCTGATTCGTCTGCAAGATTAGCTTCTTTTTGGAGAACATAATCATCATCATACTGATCAAACTGAGGCAATTCATCATCAAACACACACATCATATCAACAGCTCTCTCTTCTTCACAATGATCTATAAAACAATCACTATGACAACTGGGATCAACAACAAAATGTTTTGGGTCAGTCACTTGTTCTTGAATGTTACTTTCATTTTTTGCAGTCATTTTCCGCACCATCTCTTCTACTGCATTTACAAAAAGATCAAGATTTTCCTCTGAAAGTGTCAGCTGCTCTGAAATATTCTTCTTTTCTTCTTCCTTCAACCTTGCCCTCAAGATCAACAAATGAGCCTCTACATTCACTGCCTTGTTCTGCATCTTGTGAAGTGTTGCAATATCCTTTTCTCTCAGCTGAAACTCCATTTCCATATCAAAGGCACTTGGGTAGTGCAAGAGAGCAGATCTAGGAGAAGGAAGGTCTTATATCAACTAGCATTGAATAATAAACTTGGTTAAATCTGGCAGAAAATTGTTGTACTGTCTCCCCTGGCATTCTTTTTAGCTGATTATACTCTTCTATAATAAGGAAAGGATTCTGTCCAATCATCCACCTGTCGAGGAAAACTTTGACAAACTTTTGGAAATTTGTGATGCTCGCATCAGGCAAGGCTTTGAACCAACTCTTGACTTTGGCTTGCAAAGAAAGAGCAAAAATCCTTATACTAACATCTTCGCTATCAACTTCAAAAAGGTCTAGAAAAGACTCAAAATTCTGCACATGTTGCTTAGCGTTGACATTCTTACATTCACCATCAAATCTCGACAAGTATAGATCATAGTTTTTGGGGAAAGCATGAAGAACAGAAGGTAAAACAAGAGGTTTATACCGATCTGGAATTTTACAAGGTGTAAGGGTATGTACAGCAGGTATAGAATTAGTCTTGGTCTCTTGGGGCTCATCAATTTGAAGATGGTCATCACAAAATTTAGAAGAAAGGCCTTGATCAAGCTCAAAGGTATGCAAATCTTTGGTATTCACAATATTCAAAGGGAAAGAATCAACTGTAGGCCGAGGATCTCTTCTCAAATACAGTATACTTTGCAAAGCCTTCTTGACATTCTTGGGAAAAGAGAAGAAATAATTTATGACAAAGAAAAAAATGTCTTGGATGAAATTCCAACTTGAATACCTGATCTGTCCATGTTGTCCTTTCATGTTTTTTCTGGTCGGGATCATCCTCCAGTGGAGTCTTTGGATCTGATCTCGAAAATGATTTAGAGTCACAAGGTGAATGATTTCAGCCTTTCCAGTGTCTGAACGTTGTCCACCATCAACAATCAGATATGAACTCGATACATGTACTGGGGAAATTTATAAGTTAAGTGTTACAACTACAAGTTAGACCGGAGATCAACTGAAGCAACATTTATCTAATATGCACTCGCAGAGCAATGTGCAGTTCGAAGGCTACTTGGCGTGACTTCAGACTCCGTCTGTGGCTATAAATCAAATAACACTAACAAGCAAACCAGTCCTTCCCTAGTATGGTCGCCACTATGTTAGCACTCAAATCTACCTTAGGCTGAAATAAGGTAAAACTCAAGGCTACATCAAACCACGCTCAGCGTCGTAGCTAGCCCTACGAGGACAGGAGAGGGTTCTCTCCAGGTTAATCTTGGAAAAGATAATCGATGAGGCTCGAGATGACTAAAAAAAAAGCTAATTTTAGGCTAGATATGCAGTACAAAGGTTTGATTTGAGTTTTTAGGAGTTTTTGTGTTGAAACAAGGAAAGGCAAATTTGGGCTTGGGGATGAGGTACAGTTTTTGCAGAGGTCTATTTGGGGCAAGGTAGGCAATCGTCTTGATGCTTTCAAAGGGAATGAATGGGTAGATCAGACTGGTGAGGAGCTAAGGAGAGCAAGAAACTTTCAAGGATTCTCCTTAGACAGATGAAAACATGGAAAATCAAACAAACTTAAAGGCAGAGCATAACAAATTATGGATTCTACCTTAACACTTCATTTGTTCAATTGCAGAAGATGAGAGAAGGAAAATGATACACCTAAAAACTTAAAAATATTGAAACAAGCACACCATCAACACATAAAGCCACATGGATCCCAAACAGTGCTACAAAACCCTAGTCTTTCCTTTGCCAAAATGCAGAAGTGAATGTACAATAGAGTGTCAAGCTTTTCCCAAGGGTCCAACCTATCCAACCTCTGAAAATGATTGATAAATTACATCATATAGACCATCCTAACCCCTTTCCTTGCCTCTAGGGGTAGAGCTCATCATTCTAGGAGCTATTTGAACTAATTCTAAACAAGGAACTGAAATCTAGGTAGTCAAACAACTTACCCCTATATGCTAGGAAACTTATTCATTCATTTAATTTTCACCTTTTAGTGAATGAATCCTCTAGAACAAGTCAAAATGTGCCAAAATTACATCATGTTTCATTAATTAAATAAATAGGAGTGAAAAATCACATCACAAGTAAAAAATGGTCAAACTGGCTGCATTTCCTGAGCTGAAAGATGAAAATTTGGTCAAAAAGCCTTGTGCGCCACGCGCCTGAGCCCTATGTGTCGCATGCATTTCAACCTGCTTTTGGGGAACTTCCCAGCATCCAAATCAATCTCACAATAGCTGGTTAGAACGCCCTAGATGTCAGCTATCCAACCCAAGTGGAATTTTTCAATTTGGAGCTCATTTGCCCCCTCAAACTGCCATTCTCCCGGAAGTACTTCCTGCTGGTGCAAAAGGTGGCAGAAAGGTGATTTTCATGGTGTTTTTGGGCCTTTTGATCACCCAGAACTTGATGAAATTCTTTGGAAATATCTGAGCATGCATAACTTACCATGACAAACCCAAAAATGTAAAGTTTTACTCTAGCAAGTGTCCCAATCTTAAGCGCGCGCGTCGACGCGCTACGCGTTGAGCTGAAAAACCTGTTTTGCAAGACAAACATTTAAAATTGACAAAATTTTCTCCAAATTCCTTGAAATTTGGGCTGAAGGTGCCTCATCAAGTGCCATGTTCAGCCAAAGAAGCTTTGACCAATATTCGAAGTCTATCCTCCCTTTTTCGACATTTTAGTGCCCTCCTGGTGCATGCAGTTTCAGTTGTAAAGTCACTGTCTTGGTCATATAATGTATCAGTGTCTGCCTCCATGGTGTTGAAAGCCTATGCCAAATGTATGTTTGATTTGTTGAAAATGAGGAATGAAGGCTTGATTTATTTGTCTTCAAGTGCCAAATATTCCAAAGGGAAATGAGGAGCTATGAGCAATATGGAAGAGTACGTATTATGGAGTGAGGGTAAGGATATGGTTCAATCAATTGAAGCCTGCAATGTGAGGACAGTCACTTGATTGTGTTTTAGGAGTGTGAGGTTTGGGGAATTATGTATAGGAATAGGGTTTAGGGTGTGGGGCTGTTGTATAGGGTTGGGAGATTTTTATAAGGGCTAAGGTTTTGGAGTTTTGGGATTTGAATGCAATGTAGGATTAATGAGGGAATCGATGAGGAAATATGATGGGGAATGAGGAATAAGGGAAATGGTGGAAAAAACACAACCTTGGTAACAAAAATGTTTCAAACCCTACAAAACTTTTTCTATTGACAAAGGGAGGCTTTCAAAATCTGGTTTCCATGGCAATCGTACATGAACCCATCACTTTCACCATTAAAAACAAAGCAAAGGCAATGTAGGCGAGCCTACCTGACAATTTGATGCGAAGAAGAGGCGATTTGATGCGTTTTCCAATCGTTTTCGGGCTCCAAACTATAAGCACTGCATGCCTTGCCCAGTGCACCAAACGCTCCTGATGCGCCGCGCGCTTGTAATTTAACACTGGTGCTTTGTGCCCAGTGCGCCGCACGCACTCAATGCGTCACGCGCATCACCTAGTGCATCGTGCGCCACATAGTGCATTTTTCATGAGGCTTTTGGAGGCCTTCCCTATGTCAAAATTAGGCGCAGGATAGCTTTTTGGAAATCTCTTTGAGTCTACTTTTTAATACAACTGGAATTTTTCAATTTGGAGTTCATTTGCCTTGTCAAAAACTAAATCTCCCAAGACTGGTCAAAATGTGCCAAATGAGGCTGCCTCAAGGCAGAGTGCTGTTGTAGTCGACTTTTGAATGCCTTCCTCAACTCCAAATTGAGCTCATGATAGTTCATTAGAAATATATTTTTGTCAAGTTATCCTTTGAATCATCAAGAAAGTTATTTTGCCAACCAAGCTAGGAGAAAACTTGATTTTCCCAAGGTCACTTCAAAGGTGCATCAATTCTCCCGAGGCGATTGTATTTTTGACATTTATCTAAAACCATGCCACCTGTGTAAACAGTGAAAGAGCGTTTTCTTCCTTGGCCTGTTTTGGACAAAAACCTCTCTCAGTTTTTCAAAATTCATCTTTCATTACTATGAAACATCTTTTGAGTGAAACTTGTCCCGATGTGTGAAACAAGGAATTTTGTCGAAATGAAGCGAAA
>APFE030615835.1:38683-95245 GCA_000404065.3 Pinus taeda | reverse complement strand
TGACAAAATTTGATTTTGACACCTTAAAATCACTTGTAAGAGCATGTTTGATCACTGGAGGAAGGCTGCAAAGACTGACACTAACAACTCCCACTCAGCCAAGACATACAAGAAAAATATCAAACAAATTGTGTTGTCTCACCTAAACCCTTACCATTTTGATCTCTTTGCTTTAGATAGTCATTCCACTTCAACATTTGAATTGAAACTAGTTGTCCTACACATATTCACGAGACGAATGAGGCAAACTTAGATTAAATTTGACCAAATATTAAAATTAATTGCTTTAATAAATAATAATTAAAAAGACTTGTGTGCATGAATACCTGAATTAACTCCTCTTGGTTTCGAGAATAAATTTTTGGAGTACTTTAATATTGGAGAAAACCTCCCTCCACTCAGCGAAGCAGTAGCGAAGTCAGCATTGACTTTGTTGTTGCTATGTTGGATTAAGGGTGTTTTGCTACAAGACTATCCAAATCCTAATTTATTCTCTATTTAACATGGCTAACCATGTGAAGTTGGAATCTCTCATGCGCTGCGCGCCCCCCCCCGCCCCCCCCCACATCACTGTCAATTCCCAAGTACCCAATCTATCTTCTATATACGAAATACTTGAAAGCAAGATATTAGTATACATAATCATAATAATAATAATAGAAAACTTTCATTCATTCATACCTAAATATTTCATCTCAATAAATTTTATCATAAAAAACATGTTTACATAATATCAAACAGTGTCATGTACATAAAGAGATATATATAAATTATTCATTAACATATAACATGCATTCATTCATTCATTCATTCATTAATCATAGACACAAAACACTTCATCTCTAAAAAAATGTTTTCATAATATGGTACTTGGTGTTTCTAATGATATGACTATTACAATCATTTATTTTTCTTTTTCTTTATTTTTGATGGCCTAGTCATGTACTCATGATGTTGTCAACATTGTCATAAGAGGGGTGGATCATCATATGTAATAAAAACAAATGTTAAATTAATATTTTTTGTTATTGTTCATTATTAAAAATAACATTAGAGTTTTCTTTACCGTGTGCACTAGTCAACAATATAATTTAAAAAATTATACAATTACCATAATATCAAAACATAAAAGTGTAATTTTGTAGATACTTCTCATACAAAGTGTCGATCTTAATGAAGACAACCAAGATTGCCTCCCATATTCACGAGCAGTGTGTATGGCATCTATGCAGGAGTATGTTTGGAATTCATATATTTCCCAAAAGCTATTGATCAAGATGGGAGGCAATATTGAGTCTCTTGATCAATATTGACGCTTTGTTTAAGAAGTATAATGACGCAGGAAAACCCTGCTTTTACCCACAGTATGCATATTCAAATGCATAAACCATTTTGCCCCAGGAATTAATATGGCCTACCAGGTCAAATCTTCATTAGATAATGGTTAAGGCCCCTTTTATTCAAACTCAGTGGAATGATTTATCAAACTAACCATAGATCAACCCTTAATCAATCCTTTCATCCTTGAGACTTAATGAATCTTATAATCCATTTTTAATCTTTAATATCAGCGCTCTTTATACATCCACTATCATTAAGCTTTCATTAAAACTTCGTTAATATTAATGCTCGCACATATAAATAAACCCCATAAACCTTTATTAACTTTGGGTCATACACAGGCTTAACCCACAAATCAGATATCGGTGCTTTAATACTATTATAAACCTTTTATAGTAGAATCCACATAAACCATGCATAAACATACCTTTTTGTGTTCCTCTATTACTTAGCACATTTCTCGAGGCTTCCTTTATCGCAATCGGAATCACAATTCTCTGTGGGTCACACTAACACATGAATTCCTCCATCGTATCTGATATATGATAACACATCGGATTCCAAACTACAATAAACCCGAGTCCATTACCTTCTCGGGTCCGCTCTATATCGCATATCGCAAATCCTCTTGCCCGATCAATACCGCTCATCGCAATGTCGCATATCACAATTGCTTAGGGTCTGGTACATTACCATGGAATATTTACGATGCGATCGAATCTTCGATTGCATCGGATATCACATGTCACACACCACACTTTCCTGTGGCCGAAAGTTTGTCCCTCATAATTGAAACATTGCGATGTGGGATTTAACAATTATTCTCCACCGTTGATCAGAAAATTTGATCCAACAGTCAACAATGATTTCGCATGTTGCAATCATCCATCGCTTAAGGTCGCTTTACTCACTCTTGATATATGTTGTGATGTGACACAACTTCCTCCCTTCGCTACGACTTAATCTTGGCCATTGATCTTCCAGATCTGATGGCTCCTGTATGCTAAAACTTCATTTCTTCATTCATCTCTTTATTTTGGTTACACACCATTCTTCAATTTGACTGTGGTTTCGGATTACTTCAATGGTTCCCATCCTTCCAGTGTTCCTCTGTGAAACTCCTCCTGAGCTTAACTCTATGTGTTTCTTTGATCAAGATCACTCCAAACCATTACTTGGGTTCTTCAAATGGATTAAATGATCCATTATGTTCCTCTGTATTCTTCTTCTCATCTGTGTATTCGCATGGACTCTACTTGCACACATATGTTATATAGAATAGTCTGATTCATTCATAATTCATCATTTGATACTCAAACCACACACTTACACAATTTTGGAATTAATCTCTATATATATAAACAAACATTTACACGGTATCACTATCTTTGGCCTGATCTTCTAATGTCAGTGGCCTCTATTTACAATCTTCCCGTAGGCTTACAGTCACCGTCTAGTTAGCTTAATTGTCTAACTATCTCACCATCTAATCAACTTCTGTCTATACCTGTTTGGCTTGCATTTATACAAAAGGATTCTAAAACCAATTCTTGGTTTAGATCCATAAGCTTCTCAACAACATCCTAAAATCTCTTCCTCATCCCTAAGGATTCTCTCAAATCCACAAAATCATGAACTAACTCCTAATCTGATTTTTACAATCAATTCTCAAATCCCTCAGTTCTCTCAACTATCCTAAATCTCTCATATACTCCTACATTCGAGAATATTTACAAATATGTATCACAATATTCAATTAAATCCTATTCTCATTAAAATCACTCAAAAGCCTAAATAATTACATTAATTCACACTTAGGAAACCAACTTCCTTGGAAACACAAGACCCCCTATGTCTACTAAAATACAATGATATTATTGAGTTGAATGCTCTTGCATCAGACTCCCCATGTAAGAGAATTTATGACCACCTAGTCACAAGTCTGGATAATTTATTCCTCCTGGATCCCAGACTTTATTTTGTAATCTATCTTTGCTTGTCAATTGTTATATTGTTGATGTTGTCTACTGCTGTTCTCCAGGTCTCCATACCTTATGCTGTAATGCTCCACTTTCCATGCTTTCATAGTCTATTGTTGTCTTCCTCTTGTTGTCACTCCTTTCCTTTCTTTATGTTGTCTTCTTCTGAGACACTTTCATCATTAACCTTCTTATCAACTCAATTTCTTTATCTAGTATATCCTCTGTCTATTGATTGTCTTCAACTCTAAATTGCTAAATTTCCATTACTACTGCCACTCTTTTATCCTTTCTCTCTTGTTCACTATTGTCTTGCACCTTTTCAACTACTGCCATATTGTCTTTTATCACAATTTTCTGCTTCCATTTTCTGTACCTGCCAACTTCTTCTTGTCTTTCATTTATGACAACTTCTTTTTCATCCTTTATTAGCAATTTATCCTGAACATTTATCCTCTACTATTCCAACTTCCTCCTTTGAAAGTCTAACTCTCTATATAATTCAATGATTTTACTTGGAGTAGACTTTGGAAATTTTACACAATCTCCCATTTCTTAATTTTCTATTGACCCATCATCACATGGTCTTTCTTCCTCTGTTGAATCTTTCTTAACATCCTTTAGTAGATGTTCTTACTCTTATTCTTTCATTGGGTTTTCCACCTGTGCTAAATATATTCTAGTTTCTGCAACAAAATATGCACTCATAAGACAATCATCAAAATAAAAAATATAAGGTCTTTGTACCTCTTCTTCTTCTTCTGGAAACCTTTCAGTATGTTGCTCTGATATTTCCTTTAACTCCTTTTTCATCACATCAGTATGATGATCCAAACTCAAAGAACTCTTGAGACTGTTAGCAAGTCTTGCTCCAACACCATCTATTTTAATGATGCCTCTCTACACTTGTTCACTGTAGTGAACTATTTCTTTTCCAGTCTCCTTGTCATATTCTGCTTCAAAACTTTCATTTTCTGGAAGGTATTCTTTCATGTTTTTGACAGCTTTAAAATACTGCCTATTTTCTTCCAAACCTGCAACCATACATAAATTATCATTTTTAAAATAACAAGTCCTTACGCCTCATTTGATGCTTTAGTCATCAAGTCTTCTGGCTACTTTGAATTATTCATATGATCCAACTCCGTTGGCTCGTCATCACTTTTAAAAAGTAATGGTCCACGTTCTGGTTCATATATCAAAACTTCAACATCTTCTTCAGCATCTCCCTTTTTTGTAGCTCAACTCTTTCGAACTTCTCTGACTCCAATTTGGCATCTAAAATCTGTTCAAGTTCCCTCAACTCCTTTTTTAACTGCATATTCACATGTTGATTCTTCTTCTCTTGTAGCCTCTACCACTTCACTTTCTTTCTCATGACATAACCATATTTCTGGTCTGTTTCATTTCTCTGCAACATCTCCATTAATACTTCAAGTTGAACTGCTATCTCAGCCATTTCTTTATCATATTCTTCATCACTCACTCTCATGCCATTTTCCTTGACGTCCTTCTCCTTTTGTCCTTTGCTATGATCTCTTTCAGAACCTCTGTTATGACTATTGCTAGTCATCATCCTCTCCATCTCTATGAGTTCCTCACTCACTTCACTATGAGTTGCACTAAAGCCTCTACAACAGCAAGTCCTCCCTGCTGCCACTTACCTCACCAAGCTATCCTCTTTACTTGGTTCTCTATTCCTATAACCTCTTTTGAGCACTTCTCTATGCTCCTTCTAGGCTTCAACTCATCTGCATCTTCTAAGAACACAATTGTCCTCTTTATCCAATCCCTTTAAGAATTCTTCAAGTTTCTGCCACATTCTACTTTCATTCAAAAACTCTTACCAACTTCTTTTATCTATTAGTAATTCTACCCACATCCTCTATGGAATTGCCTTCAAGATCTATGCCTGATATTGTCTCCCCATTCACCTAAACTTTGAATGGACTGTTCTTTTCACTAGCCTTCAGATGTATCTTCAAAATCTGTTACTTCAAGAATTTGTAAACATCCCTCTTACAGTTTAACTTTTGTAATCTTGCTCTAAAATTTCACTCATTCAATATCTGCTAATCATTAGACAAATTTTCATTCAACTATCTTCAGGATCTCACCATTTCTACAAATCTGTTTCAGCGGATCTTCATGTTTCCACTGCACAAACTTTCAACATTCAACTATTGTCAATTAGGTTTAGAATCTGTTTCTTTCTTTCAATCTTCCAGCTTTATCTTCGCAAAGCTTAACTGTCGGCAAAAATTTCTCCTTCACTGAGTTTTCTTCCACTTAGAAATCCTTGCCGGTTTCTTTCATTACTGCTTCTTAAGGCTTGATCTTATTTTGTTGATATTCTTCATTAGCTGCAACTATCAATCTTCAATCTATTTCTTTATCTAGCAAAACCCCTACATGATTTCACAAGCAGTCTCCATCCACTCTTCACATTCAAGTGAATCTCCATTCTTCAAAACATCGTTGTGGATTCTTTATGTTTCTGCAATATCTTCTTAATTCTTACTCACCTGCCTATAAGAACTTAATTGTTCTTATCCAATTTCAATTTCAAACATTTCACAATTCCAATTATACAGATTCATTGGCCATAAATCACTTGATCTACTTTTCTCAAAATCTGAACATTTTATCAAAATGCAGAAATTACAAGATTAGTATTCCTCTTACCAATCTCCCAACTTTACCTTGGTCGAAATCACCAAATGTCAGCAATACACTGTCCATTGTTTTGCACGCAGAATCTTCTTCTACTCTAATACCAAATGACGTAGGAAAACCCTGCTTTTACCCATAGTATGCATATTGAAATGCATAAACCATTTTTCCCCAGGAATTAATACGACCTACCGGGTCAAATATTCATTAGATAATGGTTAAGGCCCCTTTTATTAAAACTTGAAGGAATGATTTATCAAACTAACCACACATCAACCCTTAATCAATCATTTCATCTTCAGGATTTAATGACTCTTATAATCGTTTTTTAATCTTTAATATCAGCGTTCTTTATACATCCACTATCATTAAGCTTTCATTAAACCTTCATTAATCTTAATGCCCACACATATAACTAAACCCCATAAACCTTTATTAACTTTGGGTCATACACAGGCTAACCCACAAATCAGCTATCAACGCTTTAATACTATTATAAACCTTTTATAATAGAATCCACAGAAACCATGTGTAAGAATACCTTTTCATGTTCCTTTATTACTTAGCACATTTCTTGAGGCTTCCTTTATCGTAATCGCAATCACGATTCTCTGCGGGTCACACTAACACATGACTTCCTCCATCGCATCTGATATGTGATAACACATCAGATTCCAAACTACAATAAACATGAGTCCATTACCTTCTCGGGTCCGCTCTATATCGCATATCGCAAATCCTCTCGCCTGATCAATAAAACTCATCACAATGTCGCATATCGCAATTTCTTAGGGTCCGGTACATTACCATGGAATATTTGCGATGTGATCAAATCTTCCATCACATTGGATATCGCACATCGCACACCACACTTGCCTGTGGCCGAAAGTTCGTCCCTCATAATTGAAACATTGTGATGTGGGATTTAACAATGATTATCCACCATTGATCAGAACATTTGATCCAACGGTCAACAATGATTTCACATGTCGCAATCGTTGATCACTTAAGGCCACTTTACTCACTCTTGAGATATGTTGCAATGCAATACAACTTCCTCCCTTCGCTGTGACTTATACCTGGCCATTGATCTTCCAGAACTGATGGCTCTTGTACACTAACACTTCATTTCTTCAATCATCTCTTTATTTGGGTTATACGCCATTCTTCAATTCGACTATGGTTTCAGATTACTTCAATGGTTGCCATCCTTCCACTGTTCTACTACACGACTCCTCCTGAGCTTAACTCTATTTGTTTCTTTGATCAAGATTGCTCCAAACCATTACTCGAGTTTTTCGAATGGATTCAACGATCCATTACGTTCCTCTGTATTATTCCTCTCCTCTGTGTATTCACCTAGACTCTTCCTACACACATATGTTATACAAAATACTCTGATTCATTCATAATTCATCATTCAATACTCAAACCACACACTTATACAATTCCAGAATTAATCTCTATATATATAAACAAGCATTTACACAGTGTCACTATCTTTGGCCTGATCTTCTAATGTTAGTGGCCTCTGTTTACAATGTACCTGTAAGCTTACAGTCACCCTTTAGTTAGCTTAAATGTCTAACTATCTCACCATCTAATCAACTTTTTTCTATGCCTTTTTGGCTTGCATTTATACAAAAGGATTCTAAAACCAATTCCTAGTTTAGATCCATAAGCTTCTCAACAAAATCCTAAATCCTCTTCCTCATCCCTAAGGATTCTCTCAAATCCACAAAATCATGAACTAACTCCTAATTTGAGTTTTACAATCAATTCTCAAATCCCTAAGTTCTCTCAACTATCCTAAATCTCTCATATTCTCCTACATTCGAGAATATTTACAAATATATCTCACAATATTCAATTAAATCCTATTCTCATTAAAATCACTAAAAGCCTAAATAATTACATTAATTCACACTTAGTAAACCAACTTCCTTGGAAACACAAGCACCCCTATGTCTACTAAAATACAATGATATTATTGAACTGAATGCTCCTACATCAGACTCCCAATGTAAGAGAATTTATGACCACCTGGTCATAAGTCTGGATAATTGATTCCTCTTGGATCCCATACTTTATTTTGTAATCTGTCTTTGCTTGTCAATTGTTCTATTGCTATTATTCTCCAGGTCTCCATACCTTATGTTGTAATGCTCCACTTGCCATGCTTTCATAGTCTACTGATGTCTTCCTCGTGTTGTCATTGTTTTCCTTTATTTTTGTTGTCTTCTTCTGAGACACTTTCATCATTAACCTTCTTATCAACTCAATTTCTTTGTCCATTATTTCCTTTGTCTTCTGATTGTCTTCAACTCTTAATCGTTGAATTTCCATTACTACTACCACTCTTTTATCCTTACTCTCTTGTTCACTATTGTCTTTCACCTTTTCACTGCTGCCATATTGTCTTTTAGCACAATTTTCTATACATGTCAACTTATTCTTGTCTTTCATTTATGACAACTCCTTTTCATCCTTCATCAACAATTTATCCTGAACATTTATCCTCTTCTCTTCCAACTTCCTCCTTTGAAAGTCTAACTCTCTATATAATTCAATGATTTTACTTGGAGTAAACTTTGGAAATTTTACACAATCTCCCATTTCTTCATTTGCTATTGACCCATCATCACATGGTCATTCTTCCTCTGCTAAATATTTCTCAACATCCTTTAGTAGATGTTCTTCCTCTTCTTCTTCTTTCATTGGGTTGTCCACCTATCCCAAATATGTTCTAACTTATGCAATAAAATCTGCACTCATAAGACAATCATCAAAATAAAAAATATAAGGCCTTTGTACCTCTTCTTCTTATTTTGGCAACCTTTCAGTATGTTTCTCTAATCTTTCCTTTAACTCCTCTATCAGCACATTAGTATGTTGATTCAAACTCAAAGAACTCTTGATACTGTGAGAAAGTCTCGCTCCAACACCATCTATTTTAATGATGCCTCTCTGCACTTGTTCACTATAGCAAACTGCTTCTTTTCTAGTCTCCTTGTCATATTCTGCTTCAAATCTTTCCTTTTCTAGAAGGTATTCTTTCATGTGTTTGACAGCTTTAAAAGACTGCCTATTTTCTTCCAAACCTGCAACCATACACAAATTATCATTTTTAAATCACAAGTCCTTATGGTCTCATTTGATGCTTCAGTAATCAAGTCTTCTTGCTGCTCTAAATCATTCATACGATCCAACTCCGTTGGCTCTTCATCACTTTCAAAAAGTACTGGTCCACGTTCTGGTTCATATATCAAAACTTGAACATCTTCTTCAGCATCTCCCTTTTTTTGTAGCTCAACTCTTTCGAACTTCTCTGTCTCCAATTTGGCATCTAAAATCTATTCAAGTTCCCTCAGCTCCTTTATTAACTGCATATTCACCTTCTGATTCCTCTTCTCTTGTAGCCTCTGCCACTTCATTTTCTTTCTCATGACATAACCATATTTCTAGTTCGTTTCATTTCCCTACAACATCTCCCTTAATACTTCAAGCTGAACTACTATCTCAGCCATTTCTTTATCATATTTTTCATCACTCATTCTCATGCCATTTGCCTTGTCATCCTTCTCCTTTTGTTCTTTGCTATGATCTCTTTCAAAACCTCTATTATGACTGTCACTAGTCATCATCTTCTCCATCTCTATGATTTCATCACTCGCTTCACTATGAGTTGCACTAAAGCCTCTACAATAGGAAGTCCTCCCTACTGCCACTTACCTTACCAAGCTCTCCTCTGTACTTCGTCTTTTGGAAAGCACTTGGTTCTCTATCTCTGGAACCTCCTTTGAGCACTTCTCTTTGCTACTTCTAGGATTCAAATCATCTGCATCTTCTAAGAACACAATTGTCCTGTTTATCCAATCCCTATTGGAATTCTTCAAGGTTCTGCCACATTTTTCTTTCATTCAAAAACTCTTACCGACTTCTTTTATCTCTTAGCAATTCTACCCACATCCTCTGTGGAATTGCCTTCAAGATTTCTGTCTGATCTTGTCTCCCCATTCACTTGTACTTTGAATGGACTGTTCTTTTCACTAGCCTTCAGTTGTATCTTCAAACTTTGTTACTTCAAGAACTTGTAAAAATCTGTCTTACAACTTAACTATTGTAATCCTGCTCTAAAATTTTAGTCATTCAATATCTGCCAATCATTAGACAAATTTGTATACCTTCACATATCTTCAGGATCTCACCATTTCTGCAAATATGTTTTGGCAGATATTCATGCTTCCATTGCGCAAACTTTCAACATTCAGCTACTGTCAATCAAGTTTAGAATCTGGTTCTTTCTTTCAATATCCTGGCTTTATCTTGGAAAACCTTAATTGTTAGCAACAATTTCTCCTTCGCTGAGTTTTCTTCCACTCAGAAATCCTTTCCGGTTTCTTTCATTACTTCTTCTTAAGGCTTGATCTTCTTTTGTTGAGATACTTCATTAGCTACAACTATCAATCTTCAATCTATTTCTTTATCCATCAAAACCCAAATCAGAGTTAAATAAAACAATACCTGCATGATTTCACAAACAGTCTCTATCCACTCTTCACATTTAAGTGAAACTCCATTCTTCGAAACATCGTTGTGGATTCTTTATGTTTCTTCAATCTCTTCTTAATTCCTTTTAACCTACCCCTAAGAACTTAATTGTTCTTCTCCAATTTCAATTTCAAACATTTCACATTTCCAATTATACGGATTCATTGGCCATAAATCACTTGCTCTACTTTTCTCAAAATCTGAACATTCTATCAAAATGCAGAAATTACAAGATTAGTATTCCTCTTACCAATCTCCCAACTTTACCTTTGTCAAAATCACCAACTGTCAGCAATACTTCGTCCCTTCTTTTTCACGCAGAACCTTCTTCTGCTCTAATACCAAATCACGCAGGAAAACCCTACTTTTACCCATAGTATGCATATTGAAATGGATAAACCATTTTTCCCCAGGAATTAATATGACCTACGAGGTCAAATCTTCATTAGATAATGGTTAAGGCCCCTTTTATTAAAACTTGGTGGAATGATTTATCAAACTAACCATAGATCAATCCTTAATTAATCCTTTCATCATCACGACTTAATGACTCTTATAATCCTTTTTTAATCTTTAATATCGGCACTCTTTATACATCCACTATAATTAAGCTTTCATTAAACCTTCATTAATCTTAATGCCTGCACATATAACTAAACCCCATAAACCTTTATTAACTTTTTTTCATACACAGGCTTAACCCACAAATCAGCTATCGACACTTTAATACTATTATAGAGCTTTTATAATAGAATTCACATAAACCATGTGTAAACATACCTTTTCATGTTCCTTTATTACTTAGCATATTTATCGAGACTTCCTTTATCGCAATTGCAATCACAATTCTCCGCAGGTCACAGTAACACATGACTTCCTCCATCGCATCCAATATGCGATAACACATTGGATTCCAAACTACAATAAACCTAAGTCCATTACCCTCTCGGGTCCACTCTATATCTCATATTGCAAATCCTCTTGCTCGATCAATACCACTCATCGCAATGTCACATATCACAATTGCTTAGGGTTCGGTTCATTACCATGGAATATTTGTGATGCAATCAAATCTTCAATTGCATCGGATATCGTATATCGCACACCGCACTTTCCTGTGGCCGAAATTTCATTCCTCATAATTGACACATTGCGATGTGGGATCTAACAACGATTCTCCACCATTGATCAGAACATTTGATCCAATTGTCAACAATGATTTCGCATGCTGCAATCGTCCATCGCTTAAGGCCACTTTACTCACTCTTGAGATATGTTGCGATGTGACACAACTTCCTCCCTTCGCTGCGACTTAATCCTGGCCATTGATCTTCCAGATCAGATGGCTCCTATACACTAACACTTCATTTCTTAGTTCAATTCGATTATACACCACTCTTCAATTCGACTATGATTTTGAATTACTTCAATTTTTCTCTTCCTTCCACTATTCCGCTGCGTGACTCCTCCTGAGATTAACTCTATGTGTTTCTTTTAACAAGATCCCTCAAAACCATTACTTGGGTTCTTCGAATGGATTCAACAATCCATTACGTTCCTCTGTATTAATTATTTTCCTCTGTGTATTTGCCTGGACTCTACCTGCAGACATATGTTATACAGAATACTCTGATTCATTCATAATTCGTCATTTGATACTCAAACCACACACTTATAAAATTTTGGAATTAATCTCTATATATATAAACAAACATTTACACAGTCTCACGATCTTTGTCGTGATCTTCTAATGTCAGTGGCCTCTGTTTACAATCTGCTCGTAGGCTTACAGTCACCCTCTAGTTAGCTTAAATGTCTAACTATCTCACCATCTAATCAACTTTTGTCTATGCCTTTTTGGCTTTCATTTATACAAAAGGATTCTACCAATTCCTGGTTTAGATCCATAAGCTTCTCAACAAAACCATAAAATCTCTTCCTCATCCCTAAGGATTCTTTCAAATCCACAAAATCATAAACTAACTCCTAATCTAAGTTTTACAATCAATTCTCGAATCCCTCAATTCTCTCAACTATCCTAAATCTCTCATATTCTCCTACATTCAAGAATATTTACAAATATGTCTCACAATATTCAGTTAAATCCTATTCTCAGTAAAATCACTCAAAATCTTAAATAATTACATTAATTCACACTTAGGAAACCAACTTCCTTGGAAACACAAGACCCCCTATGTCTACTAAAATACAATGATATTATTGAGCTAAATGATCCTGCATCATATATCTACAATTGTACTTTTCAATTTTGATATTGTCATAATTGTTTCCTTTTTTAAAGTTTTGAAGATTAGTTCTAGGTTTTGTTGACGTCTGTCATTTTGTTTTTAAACATGAATCACTAATGGATTGTGGAGATGTTATAATGGCTTAACGTTGTATTTTCCAAGAAAAGGAAAACAAAGGAAATATGGATGGTGTGAATTATTCAATATGTTCATCATTCCTTGCACCGGAGAGGAGGGACAAATTAATATTCATTAAGTATGGTCCCAAAATAGGTAATTCCATCATCCTTTGTACATTTAAGATGATATCATAGTGCAATGTGTCTTACAATATTATGTCTAAAATCATTGCTCATATATCAAAAAGTATGCTCCCTAATATTATCTTAGAAAACTGAGGTGGTTTTGTGAGGAAGACGCAAATTGTGGAAAATATTGCCCTTATATGTGAAGTTATCCCCTTTAGTAGTAATAATGAGGAAAAGTGGATGATCCTTAATTTGGATATGGAAAATGTCTTTAATTTTGTCAAGCATAGTTTCATGTTTGGGTTCCTTTAGAAATTTGGGTTTAATCCAAAATTCATTACTTGGATCTCCACATGTATCAACAAGTTATTGCCTTGTCCTTTATGCAATGGGTTATATATACATTTTTTTGTGTTAGGACTTTGTTAGGGTTGGCCCCTATCAACTTTCAGGTATATAATCACGGTATATTCCCTTAGCTGGAAATTGAATATAAGTTATTTTGGTATCTTATTTCAAGTAGGTCTGATTGGTGGAATCAAATAATTCATAGGAAGAATATAGGAGTGTGACGTCTTTGCCTTGATCAGGTCATTGAAGTTAGAAAAGGTTCACAAGTCTAGAGGATTATCAATGTTGTTTTCCCTCCTTAATCTTAACTAACTTTGTGTCCAATAAATAATGATCATATCAACATTTGGCATGATATTATCAAGGGGATACCTCCTTTATCTCAACATGAAAACCTTGTCACCCTTAAAAAATTGTGGAACAACATGGGTCATCATATCTTTTATTTCTCTTTACAGATATGAGAAGGAAACACTAGGATTTCAAATTATTTCATCTTATCTATTTTTTGCAGGTGGGTCTGAGCCATATTTTAAGAACATCGAATTATTTTTTAGTTGTTTCCTCCTTCACACAAATGGCTATGATTTTAAGTATCAACCTCTATTATAGAATAAGATTCTATTGAGACCCATCTAATATTTTGTTTCAAATTTTGGCCTGAGATTGAATTAGAATATTTTTTTTAGGAGGGCCATTAACCACAAGTTATTCTCTACATACCCATCATCACCTATAATATAGGGCATAATTGCATTTCCAATGGATTTAATACCTACATTATTCCAAAGTTCAAGTGGGATATTGGGAAATTTTATCCAAATAAAAACATTATATGATTTATACATATCCACACATAAAAAAAAGGTGCCATAGTATAAGCCCGGGAAAACAATGAATCATTAACCACATTTGGGCCAATATCTTCCATGCTCCCTCCTCATACCAAAGGATAAAACCATTCCATCCTCTCAACGTGAAATGACTAATGGCACTATATATGAGAAAAGGAAACCCAAATTATTGCATACACAAAGAAAAATAACCTATATTAACACATCAATTGAAGAACATACTAACTAATGTTTTGTTGAGAAATTCCTCAACTTGATAAAGAGAAATGCCCTTTCCTAACAAAAGAGAAATATTATTCCCATGGGATTTGATGAGCATTTTCCTATACCAATGACTATTTTGGCTTGCTTTTGGAACAAGTAATGAGCCTCTATGCTCCTCAATCCTTAATCCCACTCCAACTAAGGGATAGGAATAATAGTGGAAAATGTAGAGTTCAACCCACATTCCATTGGGATAGTACTACATGTCATGTTATGGATACCCATAACCACAAAACCATCCTCATTAAGTTCCACATGAGAGGCCTCAGGGCTATTATTAATCTCAAATGATGGTGGATGTAGACTGCCAAATCCATGAGTGGAAATGTCATAAATTGTCAGTGAATACTTACTCATATTCGCTCTTCATAATTGTCTATGTACCATTACTTAATGTAATCAATGTACTTGTCAAAATAAAATTTTATTTTTTCAAAAGAAAATTTTATTTTTTCAAAAGAAAATTATTTATCCAAGAATGGGTTTCTTTCCCATTGATTATTTTGTCTTAAGTTTAGTACCCATTTGTGTGATCTAGGGTTGTGACAAGGTCAAAGTCAAGGTCATGATGTAAACTCCTAGGAAGGGCTCTTGAATTAATGTAAAATAAATATTTTAAATGTAAAAATGAAATCTAGAAGCTACCAAGTGATGGGTCGGCCAACCCATCAAGTCAGCCCCATAAGAGGCCCTTAGTCCTCACCAAGAGACTATATAAAAGAGAGGTATTTGACCTCATTACAGATAGATAAGCAATTTGCACTCTTCAGTAAGTCTAAGAAAAATTCAGAGTGAGAATGATCTAGGTGGATATTGGTGGCCACCCGCCAATTCCACTTTGACCCCCACCATTGTTTCTTTCAGATTTTCAGTTTCCTTAATTGTAGCAGAGTTTGTTATTTTTAGCAGTTTTTCGAGTCCTAAACTTTCAGAGCCGTTTTGAGGCCCTAAACGAAGTTTTTTTGGCAATCTATAGACAACAAATTTTTTCCTAAAATCACATTTTCTATCGTAGTCCTCGGAGATATCTTTCCAATGGATTATGATGCACATCGAAGGGAGATAATATGACCAAGTCGCGACCCCGAGAAGTTAGCTATCCAACTCACCCCAACGGGGCCCATAAACTCTTGATGTTACATCTCCTCGGGTTAGGGTTTTGGTTGTTTAGGATTTTCTCTTATTGTTCAATGATAAAAAGGCACTTGAGCCTCATCATAATGGAGTTCAGAGGCATGTAGCCACCACATCTCTTCTCAGAGATAAGCTACCATCGCCCTAGCTAGTCTTATTTCCATTATGTTTGTAAGCATATTTCAGTATTTGATATTTTAGTATTTGATATTATATTTGGATCAGTGGTATCAGAGCGGTCTACTCTTTCTCTATTTTTCTTTTCATGTACCCAACCAGGTTGGGATATAAGGAGTTAGGGCTTGAACTACTCGAACCTTTGCAAGACCAGCCTCGCAAATCCCAACGGCCTCCCATGGCGAATGAAAAGAAAGACGAGGAGGCAAGAGATCCTATCAAAATATTGCTCGAGGAAGCCCTCAAGCAACAAAGGAACGCGATGATGGAAAACTTTGCTCAAATCCTTCAGCGGCTACCCAGGGGCAACACACCTACTTCCGAAAGCTACTTTGGAAGCACCACACCCTTTAAGGTACAAGTTAAATTTGACATTCCCATATTTGAGTGTCAAATAGATGCAGACGTTATAGATAAATGGTTAAATCTTCTAGAAGGATAATTTTCCGTTCATGATTTTTCCAACCGGGAAAATATCACCTTTGCACTTCTCAAAGTATTCCCCCACGTCAAGGACTAGTGGGAAACCTGCTGTAAGGAGAAGGATGAAAGTAAGAACTCACTATTTTCATCCACACCCACTTGCAACTCATTCTGGGATGCCATCAAGGAGTAGTACTACCCTGTGAGGAGCTATGAGGATAAATACATAAACTTGACAATGTTGTGACAGGGAAGGGACCAAAATCTGTCAGAGTTTACTAATGTTTTTCATATTATTCGCACAAAGTTGGGTATCAAGGATTCTGAGAAGCATTTGGTTCTCAAGTACCTCGGCTGCCTGCACAAGTACATCCAAGATGAGATGGAATTCCTGGACATCTCCTCACGCGGCACGACATACCAATATGTAGTCAAGATAGAGCAAAAGTTTAAATAGGAGAAGCGAGACATCAGACCTGTGAATCCAATGCAAGGGAATGGTGCCCCCAAACTACAGAAAAAAGGGAAAAGCCAAGGTGGGGTGACCCAAGGCAACCCGCCAAAGGCGCAAGCAAAGGAAAATGCCATGAAGCCAAAAAAGGACACAAGAAAGTGGTGAGTTCTATAAGAGATCCATTCACAACACAAGTGAGTGTCGAGCCAAGCAGTCACTGGTGGCCGAGCTAAAGGCTTCGGAATCAGATGCATGTTACGACTCTGTGTCAAAACCTGACAAGGGGAATGAAAAAGGAAGCATATTATCGATTCGAAGTGTAACGCCACGTTTTCCACCATGAAGATCCAAAATGAGAAACCCGAAGATCCAGAGGAGGACGAGCGCCTCTTCCACTCTAAGATGTGCGTAAACGAATCCCCACTACAGTTCATTGTCAACAGCGTGAGCCAAAAGAACCTCATTTCAGCAGAGGTCGTGAAGCAGATGGGCTTACCAACCACAACACATCCACAACCGTACACCATCGGGTGGCTTCACCAAGGACGGGATCTTCGCGTGAGCCAGTAATGTCACCTTCCATACAACATCAAGCCCTTCATGGATGAGGTATTATGTGATGTTGCTCCCCTTGATTTTTTTGATGTATTATTAGGCCAACCATACTTGTGGAAGTGACATGTTGTGTATGAGTCAAGGCCTCGTGTTGTTATTGTTACTTTGGGAAATAATTTGTACAAGATATCGAAGGTAGCACCGCCTACCACCATCTCTTTGGTTACTACAAAACAATGTAGTAAGCTCATTTCCAAAACCGGGAAATTTCTTTTCCTGATGATACGCCCTCAAGGAAAGAAGAAGATGGTGGTCGCAACCTCCAGATAGGGCCCCTCCACACGACAACAACAAATGGACAAGGTCGTGGAGGAGTACGAGGGTATCTTCACCTCCCCCACAGGGGTGCCTTTGCACTGTCAAGTCAAGCACTCCATCAATTTGACCCCAGATGCACCGCTTCCCAATGGACCAATCTATTAGCGCTTCGTTTTGAAGAACGATGAAATCAAGAGGTAGATTCAGCAGTTGCTGCAGAAAGGTCACATCCATCCGAGTTCATTTCCTTGTGGGAGCCCGATCATGTTGGTACAGAAGAAGAATGGGACTTGGAGACTCTGTATTGACTATCGGGCCCTGAACAAGATCATTTTCTGGAATAGGTACTCGATGCCATGAACTGACAAATTTTTAGACCAACTAAAGGGGGGAAATATTTTAGCAAGAATGACTTGAAGTTTGGCTATCACCAGGTACCAATTGAACCCTCTGATGTGTGTAAGACTGCCTTCAAAGCCAAGGAGGGCCTTTTCGAATGGTTTGTTATGCCTTTTGGGTTGACGAATGCTCCTGCAACCGTCATGAGGCTGATGGATGACATCTTGCGGCCATTCACCAACTCATTGGTAGTTGTATACTTGGATGACATATTGATATTCAGCTGGAGTTGGGAAGAGCACCTCTAGCACATCCAACAGGTTCTCCAAACACTGCGGAAACATAAGCTATGTGCCAATTTGAAGAAATGCACTTTTGGCATGACCTAGGTTTAGTATCTGGGATACATTATTGATGAACAAGGGGTGCATATGGATCCATCTAGGATCCAAGTCATTTAGGATTGGCCAACCCCAACCACTTTGACAGAGATCCGTAGCTTTCTCAGTCTCACCAATTTCTACCGTAGGTTAGTGTTGGGATTCTCTCATATCACTTGGCCCTTGAGTCAAGTCACCAAGGGAGGAGCGAAAGCAAAAACTTTTTGTTCTGAATCTCAATAGAAGTCATTCGTAGAGTTGAAACATCACCTCTGCTCTACACCAGTGCACACTTTACCAGATTTGCAACAGTCATTTGAGATCGATACAGATGCCTCTAACTATGCTATTGGGGTAGTCCTTACTCAACAGGGGCATCGAGTGGCATATCACAGTGAGACACTTTTAAACACAGTCTAGAAGTATCCCACTTATGACAAAGAGATGTATTCCATTGTGCAGGTTTGCTAACAATGGAAGCATTACATTTTGGGGAAGGAAATGGTCATCCACATAGACCACCAACCCCCGCAATTCATACAGATGCAAGGGAAGTTGCAGAATGATCACCATCAAAACTGGTCCACATACCTGCAGCAGTTCCATTTGAATATCAAGTATAATAAGGGTAGCACCAATAATGTTTCAAACTACCTCAGCCGACCATCGATCATGGCATTAACCACCGTGCTCAACTATTGTGGGCACGATACTTGTGATTGGCCATTTATCTACAAAAGTGACCTAGAGTTCGTCCACACATACCAGATGCTCTTGGAGGGTCAACAAGTTCCAGATTTTCACCTCCAAGATTCCCTAATCTACCACCTGGGACATATTTATACTCCTTCAAGTGAGCGAGCCAAGATGATTTGGGAAGCACACTATAGTCGGGCCGCTGGGTAGTTCGAGGTCGAGAAAATAGTCGCAATACTATAGAAGTATTTCTACTGGTTAAATCTTCGAATGGATGTCAGGAAGTACATCAGATCTTGCACTGCCTATAACATTTCCAAACCGACCATCAAGAAGCAAGGCCTCTTTACTCTGCTGCCTAACCCTAATCGACCTTGGGAATCCATCTCCATGGATTACATGTCGAGCCTTCCTTGTACTAAGCATGGCAATGACTATGTTTTTGTGGTTGTCAACAGATTCTTGAAGATGGCCATTCTGGCGGCCTGCAAGAAGAAAATCACAACAGAAGCCACTATTAAACTCTTATTTAAACAAGTGTTTGGGATCCCACAGTATATCATCTCAGATCAGGAAAATAGGTTCCTCAATACATTTTTGTCTAGTATCTAGTCGATGCTAGACACCAAGCTCACTAAGTCAACGGCATTCCATCCCCAAACTGATGACCATATAGAGGCCATCAACAGGATGATTGTACACATTATGTGCATGTACAACTCAAAGCATCCATGCATATGGGACGAGAGTCTTCCATATGTCTAGCACAGCTATAATCGGGCTCTCCACAGCTCGACTGGCCACAACCGTTTTCAGGTGAGCTTGGGATTCTAGCCACTATGTCCCATATTGATATGTCCATACCATTTGCAGCTACTCAGGTAGATTCGGCTCATGTCCAGTCGGAAGTCGATAAGGAAAAAAGCTTCATTGAGCACATCCAACATATCCACTAGCAAGTCCATGACATTTTGGAGAAATCAAGTGCCAAGTACAAGCAGTGAAATTATCAACATCGGGTGCCACATAGGTTTTGGGTGGGAGACAAATTCTAGTTGCATTTACAAAGGAACACCTTACTGGAGCATATTGTAAACTCAAACCACCCCAATATGGTCCTTACACCATTACCAAGGTTGTGGGTGATAATGCATTTGAGCTCAACATTCCCCCTTTCCTTGGCCTACACCCAGTGTTCAATGTGGACCACCTTCGACCATACTTCCCAGCATTACTGGACACATCAAACATTGCAAAACAACTCACACATACGTAGTTAAATCCAGATTGCATCGAGCAAGCCACAACTGGTTGGATCATAGACACGTAGATCAAGAACACTCACCAGTAGAAGATTCAACTGTATCAATTTGTCAAAGCAAGCCAACTCCTTCACCATGGCAAGTGGCTCACCACGAACCAATTCAGCAGAAGTTTCCTCATCTCATGGAGGAACTCAACGCAATGGGGACCATTGCCTCCTAAGGGGGAAGGAATTATCCAGGTGGATATTGGTGGCCACCCACCAATTCCAATTGGACACCCACCATTTTTTCATTCAATTTTCCAGTCTCCTTAATTGTAGCTCAGTTTACTATTTTTAACAGTTTTTCGGGTCCTAAACTTCCAAAACCGTTTTGAGGCCCTAAACGATGTTTTTTTGGCAATCCACCACCGGCGAATTTTTTCCTAAAATTGCCTTTTCCGTCGTATTCCTTCAAAAGATATTTCCAATAGGTTATGATGCGCGTCAAGCAAAGATAATATGACCAATTCGCGACCTCGTGAAGTTGGCTATCCAACTCACCCCAACGGGGCCCATAAACCCTTGGTGTTACATCTCATCGGGTTAGGTTTTTGGTTGTTTAGGGTTTTCTCTTATTGTTAAATAATAAAAAGGCACTTGAGAAGGGATGTAGCCACCACATCCCTTCTCAGAGATAAGCTACCATCTCCCAAGCTAGTCTTATTTCCATTCTGTTTGTAAGCATATTTCAGTATTTGATATTAATGAAATGGAGTGTTATTTCTACTGCATCCTTGTATTTACGGTTATATCTATAATTTGTTGCATTATTGTGTAAATCCATATCAGTGTTATTGGAGCAATATGCTCTTTCTCTGTTTTTCTTTGCTTGTCCCCAACGAGGTCGAGATATAAGGAGTTAGGGCTTGAACTAGTCTAAACCTTTGCAAGACCAGCCTCGCAAATCCCAATGGCCTCCCATGGCGAATGAAAATAATGATGAGGTGGCAAGAGATCCTATCAAAGTCTTGCTCGAGGAATCCCTTGAGTGACAAAGGAATGTGATGATGGACAACTTTGCCCCGATCCTTTAGCGCTACCCAAGGGCGACGTGTCTACTTCGGGCAGCTACTCTGGAAGTGCCACACCCTATACAAGTTAAATTTGACATTCCCATAATTGAGGGTAAGATAGATGCAAACGTTGCAAATAAATGGTTAAATATGTTAAAAGGATTTTTTTTGTTCATGATTTTTCCAGCCGGGAAGAGATCACCTTTGCACTTCTCAAAGCAGCCCCCCACATCAAGGACAGGTAGGAAACCTATTGTGAGCAGAAGGATGAAAGTATGAACTCATTGTTTTCAATCGCACCCACTTGGAACTCATTCTGGGATGCCATCAAGGAGCAGGGCTACCCTATCAGAAGCTATGAGGATAAATACATAAAGTGGACAATGTTGCGATATGGAAGAGAGCAGATGTGCTAGAGTTTACCAATGTTTTTCATACCCTTCGCACAAAGTTGGGCATCAAGGGTTCTTAGAAGAATTTGGTTCTCAAGTACCTTAGCTTCCTACACAGGTACATGCAGGATGAGATGGAATTCTTAGACATCTCCTCGCTCGGCACGACATACCGATATGCAGTCATGGTTGAGAAAAAATTTAAACATAAGGATAAAATTAAGGACCCACTGTTTTCAGCCACACCCACTTGCAACTCATTCCAGGATGTATCAAGGAGAAGTACTACCCTATCAGGAGCTATGAGAATAAATAAATAAAGTGGATAACGCTGCAACAGGGAAGGGACCAAGATGTGCCAGAGTTTACCGATGTTTTTCATACTCTTTGCATGAAGTTAGGTATCAAGGATTTTGAGAAACATTTGGTTCTCAAGTACCTCGGTTGCCTACATAGGTACGTCCAGGACAAGATGGAATTCCTAGACATCTCCTCATTTAGCATGACATACTGATATGCAGTCAAGGTCTAGAAAAACTTTAAATAGAAGAAGCGAGTCTTTGGATCTGTGAATCCGAAGCAAGGGAAAAGTGCCCACAAACCGCAGAACAAAGGACAAAGCCAAGGCAGGGCGGCACAGGACAACCCACCAAAGCTATAAGAAAAGGAAAACACCGCGAAGCCAAAGAAGGACATGATAAAGTGGTGTGAGTTCCATAAGAGATCCACTCACAACACAAGTGAGTGGCAGGCCAAGCAGTCACTGGTGGCCAAGCTAAAGGATTCGGAGTCAGATGCACATTATGACTCTAAGTTAGAACTTGACAAGGGGAATGACAAAGGGAAGCAGATTATCGATGCAGAGCTCATCACCACAATTTCCACCACAAAGATCCAGAAGGAGGAACCCGAATATCCAGAGGAGGAGGAGCACCTCTTCCACTCCCAGATGTGGGTAAAGGGTTCCCCGCTATAGTTCATTATTGACAGCGTGAGCCAAAAGAAACTCATTTCGGCAGAGGTTGTGAAGTGGCTGGGCTTACCGACCACAAAATATAGACAATCGTACACCATCAAATGGCTTCACCAAGGATGGGATCATCGCGTGAGCCAGCAATGTCGCCTTCCATAAAACATCAAGCCCTTCACGGATGAGGTATTATGTGACGTTTCTCCTCTTGATGTTTGTGATGTATTATTGGGCCAACCATACTTGTGAAAGTGACATGTTGTGTATGAGTCAAGGCCTCATTGTGTTATTGTTAATTTGGGAAATAAGTTGTAATGGATACCGAGGTAGCAACAACTACCGCCATCTCTTTGGTTACTGCAAAACAATGTAGTAAGCTCATTTCCAAAACTGCGAAAATTGTTTTCCTTATGATACGCCCTCAGGGAAAGAAGAAGACGGTGGCCTCAACCTCTAGACAGGGCCCCTCTGCACGGCAACAATAGATGGACAAGGTTGTCGAGGAGTATGAGGACATCTTCAACTCCCCCACAGGGATTTCTCTGCACTATCAGGTCAAGAACTCCATCGATTTGACCCCAGGTGCACCGTTGCCCAATGGGCCAATCTATCAATGCTATGTTCTGGAAAACGCCAAAGTCAAGAGGCAGATTCAGGAGCTGCTACAAAGAGGTCACATACGTCTGAGTTCATCACCCTATGGGAGCTCGATCGTGTTGGTATAGAAGAAGGATGGGACTTGGAGACTCTGTATTGACTATTGGGCGATGAACAAGATCACTGTCCGAAATAGGTGCCCGATCCCACAGATTGATGACCTTTTAGACCAACTGAAGGGGGAAAAATATTTCAACAAGACAGAATTGAAGTCCGATTATCACCAAGTATCAATAGAACCTTCTGATGTGTGGAAGACTGCCTCCAAAGCCAAGGAGGGCTTTTTCGAATGGTTGGTTATGCGTTTTGGGTTAAAGAATTCTCTTGAAACCTTCATGAGGCTGATTGATGACATCTTGAGGCCACCAACTCATTTGTAGTGGTACACTTGGATGACATCCTAAACTTTAGCCAAAGTTGGGAAGAGCACCTCCACCACATCCGACAGGTTCTCCAAACACCGTGACAACACAAGCTATGTGCCAATTTCGAGAAATGCTCTTTTTGCATGACCCAGGTTTAGTATATGGGATACTTTATTGATGAATGAGGGATGCATGTGGATCCAACCAAGTTCCAATTCATTCAGGATTAGCCAGCCCCAACCACTTTGATAGAGATCCATATCTTTCTGGGTCTTGCCAATTTCTACCAGAGGTTCATGTTGGGATTCTCTCACATCACTTGGCCCTTGGGTCAAGTCACTAAGGAAGGAGCGAAAGCAAAATTATTTTTGTCTGAATCTCAATAGAAGGCATTCATGGAGTTGAAACATCACCTCTGCTCTACACCAGTGCTCACTTTACTAGACTTGCAATATCCATTTAAGATCGAGACAGATGCCTCTAACTATCCTATTGGGGTAGTCCTTACTCAAAAGGGGAATCTAGTGACATATCACAGTGAGACACTTTCAGAAAGAGTCTGGAAGTATCCCACTTATGAGAAAGAGATGTATTCCATTATGCAGGCTTTCTGACAATGGAAGCATTACATTTTGAAGAAGGAAACGGTCATCCACGCAAACCACCGAATCCTGCAGTTCATACAGACGCAAGGGAAGTTGCAGAATGATCGCCATAAAAAGTAGTCCAAATACCTACAGCAGTTCCATTTGAATATCAACTATAAGAAGGGTAGCACCAATAATTTTGCAGACTGCCTCAACCGATCACCAATCATGGCGTTAAACACTATGCTCAGCTCTTTTGGGCACGAGACTTCTGATTAGCCACTTCTCTACAAAAGCGACCCAGATTTTAGTCACACATACCAGATGCTCTTGAGGGTCAGCAAGTTCCAGATTTTCACCTCTAGGATGCCCTGCTATGCCACCTAGGACACCTTTGTGTTCCTTCAAGCGAGCGAGCCAAGATGATTTTGGAAGCGCACTACAGTCGGGTTGTTGGGCATTCCAATATTGAGAAAATAGTGGCAGTATTGCAAAAGTATTTCTACTAGCTGAATCTTCGGTAGGATGTCAGGAAGTACATCAAATCCTGCACTACCTATGACATTGCCAAACCGACCATCAAGAAGCAAGGCCTCTATACTCCACTTCCTACCACTAGTCAACCTTAGGAATCGATATCCATGGATTACTTGTCAGTCCCTACTTCTACTAAGCATGGCAACAATTGTGTTTTTGTGGTCGTCGACAAATTCTCGAAGATGGCCATTCTGGTGGCCTACAAGAAGAATAACAAAGCAGAAGCCACTGTTAAACTCTTCTTTGAACGAGTGTGGGTACACTTTGGGATCCCACAATCTATCATCTCAGATCAGGACAATAGGTTCCTTAGTACATTTTTCTTTAGTCTATGTTTGATGTTGGACACCAAGCTCACTAAGTCCACAACTTTCCATTCCCAAACTGATGGCTAGACAAAGGTCGTCAACAGGATGATCGTACACATTCTGCGCATGTCCAACTCAAATCATCCACGCACATGGGATGAGAGCTTTCCCTATGTCCATCACAGCTATAAGTGAGCTCTCCATAGCTTGAATAGCCACAACCCTTTTCAAGTGGGATTTGGATTCCAGCCACTATGTCCCATTGATGTGTTCATACCATTTGCAACTACTTAGGCAGATTTGGCTCATGTCCAGTCAGAAGTCGATAATGCAAACAACTTCATTAAGCACATCCAATATATCCACCAATAGGTCCATGGCATTTTGGAGAAATCAAATGCCAAGTACAAGCAACAACATGATCAACATCGGATGCCACACAAGTTTCGGGTGTGCAACAAATTTTGGTTGCATTTGCAGAAGGAACGCCTTACCGGACCCTATCGTAAACTCAAACCACCCAAATATGGTCCGTACACCATTACCAAGGCTGTGGGTGATAATGCATTTGAGCTCAACATTCCCCCATTCCTTAGCCTGCACCCTGTGTATGTGGACCACATTCGACCATACTTCACACCATTGCTAGACACATCAGACATTACATAACAACTCACACCTACAGAGTTAAATCTAGATTGCATGGAGAAAGCCACAACTAATCGGATCATGGACATGTATACCAATAACACCCTCCAGTAGAAGATCCAATAGTATCGAGTATTCAAAGTAGGCCAACTCCTTCACCAGGGAAAGTGGCTCACAAGGGACCAAGTTCAACAGAAGTTTCCTCATCTCATGTAGGAACTCAATGCAATGGGGACCATTGCTTCCTAAGGGGGGAGGAATGATCTAGGTGGATATCGGTGGCCACCCGCTAATTCCACTTGGACCCATACCATTGTTTCTTTCAATTTTCTAGTTTCCTTAATTGTAGCATAGTTTACTATTTTTAGCAGTTTTTCGGGTCCTAAACTTCTAGAGTCGTTTTGAGGCCCTAAATGACGCTTTTTTTGGAAACTACCAGCAATGAGTTTTTGTCTTAAATCATATTTTCTATCATAGTCATCGAAGAGATCTTTCCAATGGGTTATGATGCACATCAAATGGAGATAATATGACCAAGTTGGGACCTCGGGAAGTTGGCTCTCCAACTCACCCCAATGGGGTCCATAAACTCTTGGTGTTACATCTCCTCGAGTTAGGGTTTTGGTTGTTTAGGGTTTTCTCTTATTGTTCAATAATAAAAAGGCACTTGAGCCTCATTGTAACAGAGTTCAGAGGCATGTAGCCGCTACATCTCTTCTCCGAGATAAGATACCATCCCCCAAGCTAGTCTTATTTCCATTGTGTTTGTAAGCATATTTTAGTATTTGATATTAATGAAATGAAGTGTTAATTCTACTAAATCTTTGTATTTATGGTTATATCTATAATTTTTTGTGTTCCTGTTTAAATCTGGATAAGTGGTATCAGATTAGTCTGCTCTTTCTCTGTTTTTCTTTGCATGTCCCCAATGAGGTCGGGATATAAGGAGTTAGGGCTTGAACTGGTTGAACCTTTGCAAGACCAACCTCGCAAATCTCAATGGCCTCCCATGGCGAATGAAAATAAATATGAGGGGGAAAGATATCCTATCAAAATCTTACTCGAGGAATCCCTCGAGTGACAAAGGAACATGATGATGGAAAACTTTGCCCAGATCCTTCAACGCCTACCCAGGGGTAACGCATCTAGTTCTGGTAGCTACTCTATAAGCGCCACACCCTTTAAGGTACAAGTTAAATTTGGAATTCCCTTATTTGAGGGTTAGATAGATGTAGACGTTGTAGATAAATGGTTAAATTTTCTAGAAAGATATTTTTCCGTTCATGATTTTTCCAGTCGGAAAAATATCACCTTTGCACTTCTCAAAGCAGCCCCCCACGTCAAGAACTAGTGGGAAACCTACTGTGAGTAGAAGGATGAAAGTACGAACTCAATGTTTTCAGATGCACCCACTTGGAACTCATTCTGAGATGCCATCAAAGAGGAGTACTACCTTGTCAATGGTTATGAGGATAAATACATAAAGTGGACAACGTTGCAAAAGGGAAGGGACCAAGACGTGCCAAATTTTACTAATCTTTTTCATACGCCTCGCATGAATTTGGGTATCAAGGATTCTGAGAAGAATTTGGTTCTCAAATACCTCGGTTGCTTGCACAGGTACATCTAGGATGAGATGGAATTTCTGGACATCTCCTCGCTCGACATGGCATACCAATATGTGGTCAAGATCGAGCAAAAGTTTAAATAGAAGAAGTGAGACTTCAGATCTGTGAATCTGAAGCAAGCGAAAGGTGTCCCCAAACCGCAAAACAAATGACAAAGCCAAGGTGGGGTGGCCCAAGACAACCCACCAAAGCCATAAGAAAATGGTATTTCCACAAAGCCGAAGACAGACACGGGAAAGTGGTGTGAGTTCCATAAAAGATACACTCATAACACAAGTGAGTTTTAGGCCAAGCAGTCACTGGTGACCGAGCCTAAGGCTTCGGAATCAGATGCATGTTATGACTCTGAGTCAAAACATGACAAGGGGAATGAAAAAGGGAAGAAAATTATCGATGCGGAGCCTAACGCCATTGTTGCCACCATGAAGATCCAGAATGAAGAACCCGAAGATCCAAAGGAGGAGAAGCGCCTCTTCCACTCCCAGATGTGGGTAAAGGGTTCCCCGCTACAATTCATTGTCAACAACAGGAGCCAAAAGAACCTCATTTTGGTAGAGGTCATGAAGCAGATGGGCTTACCAACCATAGCACATCCACAACCGTACACCATCGGGTGGCTTCACCAAGGGCGGGATCTTCGCATGGTCCAATAGTGTCACCTTCCATACAACATCAAGCCCTTCACGAATGAGGCATTATGTGACGTTGATCCCCTTGATGTTTGTGATGTATTATTAGGCCAACCATACTTGTGGAAGCCACATGTTGTGTATGACTCAAGGCCTCGTCTTATTATTGTTACTTTTGGAAATAATTTGTACAAGATACCAGAGGTAGCGCCGCATACCGCCATCTCTTTGGTTACTCCAAAACAATGTAGTAAGCTCATTTCCAAAACCGAGAAATTTGTCTTCCTAATCATATGCCCTCAGGGAGAGAAGAAGACGCTGGCCACGACCTCTAGACAAGGCCCCTCTGCACGACAACAACAGATGGAAAAGGTCATGGATGAGTACGAGGGCATCTTCACCTTGCTCACAGGGGTGCCTCTGCACTGTCAGGTCAAGAACTCCATCGATTTTACCCCAGGTGCATCATTATCCAATGGACCAATCTATCAGTACTCCATTATGGAGAATGACAAAATTAAGAGGTAGATTTAGGAGTTTCTACAAAAAGTTCACATCCATCCGAGTTCATCGCCTTATGGGAGCCCGATCGTGTTGGTAAGAAAGAAGGATGAAACTTGGAGGCTTTGTATTGACTACCGAGCAATGAACAAGATCATTGCCCATAATAGGTACCCGATCCCATGGATTGATGACCTTCTAGACCAACTGAAGGGGAAAAAATGTTTCGGAAAGATTGACTTGATGTCTGGCTTTCACCAGGTACCAATCGAATCCTCTAATGTGTGGAAGATTGCCTTCAAAGCCAAGGAAGGCCTTTTCAAATGGTTGGTTATGCCTTTTGGGTTGAAAAATTATCTTGCAACCTTAATGAGGCTAATGGATGACATCTTGGGGCCATTCACCAACTCATTTGTAGTGGTATACTTGGATGACATCTTGATCTTCAGCTAGAGTTGGGAAGAGCACCTCCACCACATCCGACAAGTTCTCCAAACAATGTGGCAACACAAGCTGTGTGCCAATTTGGAGAAATGCACTTTTGGCATGACCCAAGTTTAGTATCTGGGATACATTATTGGTAAATGAGGGGTGCATGTGGATCCATCTAGGATCCAAATCATTCGGGACTGGCCATCCCCAACCACTCTGACAGATCTCCGTAGCTTTCTAGGTCTTTCCAATTTCTACCGCAGGTTCGTGTTGGGATTCTCTCATATCACTTAGCTCTTTAGTAAATTCACCAAGGGAGGAGGAAAATCAAAATTCTTTTGGTCTGAATCTAAACAGAAGGCATTCGTAGAGTTGAAACATCTCCTCTGCTCTACACTAGTGCTCACTTTACCAAACATGCAGCAACCATTTGAGATCAAGACAGATGCCCCTCACTATGCTATTAGGGCAATCCTTAGTCAACAGGAGCATTCAATGGCATATCACAGTGAAACACTTTCAGACACAGTCTGGAAGTATCCCACTTATGACAAAGAGATGGATTCCATTGTGCAGGCTTGCCCACAATGGAAGCATTACATTTTGGGGAAGGAAACGGTCATCCACACAGACCACTGACCCCTTCAATTCATACAGACACAAGGGAAGTTGCTGAATGATCACCATCAAAAGTGGTCCACATACCTACAGCAGTTCCATTTGAATATCAAGTATAAGAAGGGTAGCACCAACAATGTTGCAGACTACCTCAGCCGACCACCGATCATGGTGTTAACCACCATGCTCAACTCTTATGGGCATGAGAATTTTGTTTGGCCACTTCTCTACAAAAGCGACCCAAAGTTCAGCCACACATACCAAATGCTCTTGGAGGGTCCACAAGTTCTAGATTTTCACCTCCAGGATGCCCTGCTATTCCACCTTGGACACCTTTGTGTTCCTTTAAGAGAGAGAGCCAAGATGATTTGGGAAGTGCATTCCAGTTAGGCCACTGGTCATTTTGGGGTTGAGAAAATAGTGACTGTACTGCAGAAATATTTCTACTAGTTGAAGCTTTGACAGGATGTCGGGAAGTACATCAAATCCTGCACTACCTACACCACTTCCAAACCAACCATCAAGAAGCAAGGCCTCTATACTCCGCTTCCCACCCCTAGTCGACCTTCGGAATCCATCTCCATGGATTACATGTAAAGCCTTTCTTCTACTAATCATGGCAATGATTGTGTTTTTGTGGTTGTCAACAGATTCTCAAAGATGACCATTCTAGCAGCCTGCAAGAAGAATATCACAGCAGAAGCCACTGTTAAACTCTTCTTTGAATGAGTTTTTGGGATCCCACAGTATATCATCTCAAATCAGGACAAAAAGTTCCTCAGTACATTTTGGTCCAGTCTTTGATCGATGCTGGACACCAAGCTCACTAAGTCCACATCTTTCCATCCCCAAACTGATGACCAAACAGAGGTCATCAACAGGATAATCATACACATTTTGTGCATGTACAACTCAAAGCATCCACATACATGGGATGATAGCATTCCCTATGTCCATCACAACTATAATCGGGCCCTCCACAGCTCAACTGGCCACAACCCTTTTCAACAGGGCTTGGGATTCTAGCCACTATGTCCCATTGTGTCCATACCTTTTGCAGCTACTCAGGCAGATTCAGCTCATGTCTAGTCGAAAGCCGATAAGGAAAAAAAATCCATTGATCAAATTCAACATATCTACTAGTAGGTTCATGACATTCTGGAGAAATCAAATGCCAAGTACAAGTAGCGACATGATCAGCATCGAGTGCCACACAAGTTTTGGGTGGGTGACAAAGTCTGGTTGCATTTGCAGAAGGAGCGCCTTACCGGAGCCTATTGTAAACTCAAAACACCCCGATATGGTCCTTACACCATTACCAAGGTTGTGGGTGATAATGCATTTGAGCTTAGCATTCCCCAATTCCTTGGCCTGCACCCAGTGTTCAATGTGGATTGCCTTCAACCATACTTCCCACCATTGTTGGACACATCAGACATTGCAGAACAACTCACACCTACAGAGTTAAATCCAGATTGCATGGAGAAAGCCTCAATTGATCGAATCATCGACACACAGATCAAGAACACTTGCTAGCAAAAGATCCAACTGTATCAAGTTTTCGAAGCAGGCCAACTCCTTCACCAAGGCAAGTGGCTCACGAGGGACCAAGTTCAGCAGAAGTTTCCTCATCTCATGGAGGAACTCAACGCAATGGGGACCATTGCTTCCTAAGGGGGGAGGAATGATCCAGGTGTCTATTAGTGGCCACCAACAAATCCACTTGGACCCCCACCATTGTTTCTTTCAGTTTTTCAGTTTCCTTAATTGTAGCAGAGTTTACTATTTTTAGCAGTTTTTTGGGTCCTAAATTTCCGAATCCATTTTGAGGCCCCAAACAACTTTTTTTTGGAAATATACCACCAACAAATTTAAACCAAAGTCCTTAGTTTTGGTCGTAGTCCTCGGAGAGATATTTCCAATGGATTATGATGTGTTTCAAATGAAGATAATATGACTAAATTGCGACCCCGGGAAGTTGGATATCCAACTCACCCCAACGGGGCCCATAAACTCTTGGTGTTACATCTCCTCAAGTTAGGGTTTTGGTTGTTTAGGGTTTTCTCTTATTGTTCAATAACAAAAACGCAATTGAGCCTAATTGTAACAGACTTTAGAGGCATGTAGGCCACATCTCTTCTTAGAGATAAGTTATCATTTCCCGAGCTAATCTTATTTCCATTATGTTTGTAAGCACATTTCAGTATTTGATATTAATGAAATGAAGTGTTATTTCTACTACATCTTTGTATTTATGGTTATAACTATAATTTGTTGCATTCCTATTTAAATCCAGATCAGTGGTATCAGAGTGGTCTACTCTTTCTCTGTTTTTCTTTGCATGTCCCCAATGAGGTCGGGTTATAAGGAATTAGGGCTTGAATTAGTCGAACCTTTGCAAGCCCGGCTTCGCAAATCCTGACGGCCTCCAATTGCGGATGAAAAGAATTACAAGCGGGCAAAAGATCCTTTCAAAATCTTGCTCAAGGAAGCCCTCGAGTGATAAAGGAATGTGATGATGGAAAACTTTTCCTAGATCCTTCAGCACCTACCCAGGGTCGACGCATCTGCTTCTAGTAGCTACTCTAGAAGCACCACACCCTTTAAGGTACAAGTTAACTTTGACATGCCCATATTTGAGGATCAGATAGATGTAGATGTTGTAGATAAATATTTAAATATGTTAGAAGGATATTTTTCCATTCATGATTTTTCCAGCTGGGAAAAGATCACATTTGCACTTCTCAGAGCAACCCCCCACATCAAGGACTGGTCAAAAATATACTATGAGCAAAAGGATGAAAGTACGAACTCACTGTTTTTAGCTGCACCCACTTGGAACCCCTTCTGAGATGCCATCAAGGAGCAGTAATACCCTGTCAAGAGCTATGAGGATAAATACATAAAGTGGACAATTTTGCGACAGGGAAGGGACCAAGATGTGCCAGAGTTTAACAATGTTTTTCATACCCTTCGCATGAAGTAGGCTATCAAGGATTATGAGAAGCATTTGGTTCTCAAGTACCTCGAGTGCTTGCACAGGTACATCAAGGACGAGATGGAATTCGTGTACATATCCTTACTCAGCACAACATACCAATATGTAGTCAATCTCAAGCAAAAGTTTAAACAGAAGGATGAAAATAAGAACTCACTATTTTCATCCGCACCCACTTGCAACTCGTTCCGGGATTCCATCAAGGAGAAGTACTACCCTATTAGGAGCTATGAGGATAAATACATAAAGTGGACAATGCTGCGACAGGGAAGGTACCAAGATGTACCATAGCAATGGTTTTCATACTCTTCACACGAAGTTGGGTATTAAGGATTCTGAGAAGCATTTGGTTCTCAAGTACCTCATCTGCCTGCAAAGGTACATCTAGGACAAGATGGAATTCTTGAGCATCTCCTCGCTTGGCATGGCATACTGATATGCAATCAAGATCGGGAAAAATTTTAAACAGAAGAAGAGAGACTTTGGATCTGCGAATCTGAAGTAAGGGAAAGGCGCCCCCAAACTACAGAACAAAGGAAAAAGCCAAGGCGGGGCGACCTGGGAAAACACTCAAAAGCCGTAAGTAAATCACAATGCCATGAAGCCGAAGAAGGACACGGAAAAGTGGTGTGAATTCCATAAGAGATCCACTCACAACATAAGTGAGTGTCGGGCCAAGCAGTCACTAGTGGTTGAGCTAAAGGCTTTGGAATCAGATGCATGTAACTCTGAGTTAGAACCAGACAAGGGGAATGAAAAAGGGAAGCAGATTATTGATGTCAAGCCCAATGCCACCTTTGCCACCACGAAGATCCAGAAGGAGGAACCTGAATATCCAGAGGAGGAGTGCCTCTTCCACTCCCCGATGTGGGTGAAGGTTTCCCTACTGCAGTTCATTGTCGACAACGAGAGCCAAAAGAACCTCATTTTGGCAGAGGTCGTGAAGTGGATGGGCTTACTAACCACACCACATCCACAACCATACACCATCGAGTGGCTTCACCAAGGATGGGATCTTCACATGAGCTAGAAATTTCGCCTTCCATACAACATCAAGCCATTCACGGATGAGGTATTATGTGACGTTTCTCCCCTTGATGTTTGTGATGTATTCTTAGGCTAACCATACTTGTGGAAGCAAGACGTTGTGTATGAGTCAAGGCCTCGTGCTGTTATTGTTACTTTGGGAAATAAGTTGTACATGATACTGGAGGTAGCACCGCCTACCACCATCTCTTTGGTTATTGCAAAACAATGCACTAAGCTCATTTCCAAAACTAGGAAATTTGTTTTCCTGAAGATATGCCCTCAGGGAAAGACAAAAACGGTTGTCACAACCTCTAGATAGGGCCCCTCCACATGACAACAACAAATGGACAAGGTCGTGGACGAGTACGAGGACATCTTCACCTCCCCCATAGGGGTGCCTTTGCACTGTCAGGTCAAGCACTCCATTGATTTGACCCCAGGGGCATCGCTGCCCAATGGAATAATCTATTAGCACTCTATTTTGGATAAAGACAAAATCAAGAGGCAGATTTAGGAGTTGTTGCAGAAAGGTCAAAGCCATCCGCGTTCATCAGCCTGTGGGAGCTTGATCGTGTTGGTACAGAAGAAGGATGGGACTTGGAGACTGTGTATTAACTATCGGGCACTGAACAAGATCACTGTCTGGAATAGGTACCCAATCCCATTGATTAATGACCTTCTAGACCAACTTAAGGGGAAAAAATATTTCAACAAGATTGACTTGAAGTCTGGCTATCACTAGGTACCAATTGAACCCTTCGATGTGTGGAAGACTGCCTTCAAAGCCAAGGAGGGCCTTTTCGAATGGTTGGTTATGGTTCTTGGGTTGAAGAATGATGTTGATACCTTCATGAGGCTGATGGATGACATATTGCAGCCATTCACCAACTCATTTGTAGTGGTACACTTGGATGACATCCTGATTTTCAGCCAGAGATGGGAAAAGCACCTCCACCACATCTGACAGGTTCTCCAAACATTGCATCAACACAAGATGTGTGCCAGTTTGGAGAAATAAACTTTTGGTATGACCCAGGTTTAGTATCTGGGATACACTATTGATGAATGAGGGGTGCATGTGGATCCAGTCCAGATCCAATTCATTCGGGATTAGCCAGCCCCAACCACTCTGACATAGCTCCATAGCTTTCTGGGTCTTGTCAATTTCTACTGCAGGTTCGTGTTGGGATTCTCTCATGTCACTTAGCCCTTGAGTCAAGTCACCAAGGGTTGAGCAAAAGCAAAATTCTTTTGGTCTGAATATCAATAGAAGGCATTCGTAGAGTTGAAACATCGCCTCTACTCTACACCAGTGCTCACTTTACCAGACTTGCAATAGCCATTTGAGATCGAGACAAATGCCTCTAACTACGTTATTAGGGAAACCCTTGCTCAACATGGGCATCCAGTGGCATATCACATTGAGACACTTTCAGACACAGTCCAAAAGTATCCCATTTATGACAAAGAGATGTATTCCATTGTGTAGGCTTGCTGACAATGGAAGCATTACATTTTGGGGAAGGAAACGATCATCCACACAAACCACCGACCCCTGAGTTCATACAGATGCAATGGAAGTTGCAGAACGATTGCCATCAAAAGTGGTCCACATACCTGCAGCAGTTCCATTTGAATATCAAGTATAACAAATATAGCACCAAAAATGTTGCAGACTACCTCAACCGACCACCGATCATGGCAATAACCACTGTGCTCAACTCTTGTGGGCATGAGACTTCTGATTGGCCACTTCTCTGCAAAGGCGACCCAGATTTTAGCCACACATACCAAATGCTCTTGGAGGTTCAGCAAGATCCAAATTTTCACCTCCAAGATGCCCTGTTATTCCACCTGCAACACCTTTGTGTTCCTTCAAGTGAGCGAGCCAAGATGATTTGGGAAGTGCACTATAGTCGGCCATTGGGCATTTCAGGTCCGAGAAAATAGTGGCAGTACTGCAGAAGTATTTCTACTGTTTGAATCTTCAACAGGATGTCAGGAAGTACATCAGATCCTGCACTGCCTGTGCCATTGCCAAACCAACCATCAAGAAGCAAGTCCACTATACTCTGTTGCCTACCCCTAGTCGACCTTGGAAATCCACCTCCATGGATTATGTGTCAAGCCTTGCTTCTACTAAGCATTGCAACGACTGTGTTTTTGTGGTCGTCGATAGATTCTCGAAGATGGCAATTCTAGTGACCTGCGAGAAGAATATCATAGCAGAAGCCACTGCTAAACACTTCTTTGAATGAGTGTGGGTACACTTTGGGATCCCACGGTCTATCATTTCAGATCGGGACAACAGGTTCCTTAATAAATTTTGGTCGAGTCTCTGGTCGATGCTGGACACCAAGCTCACTAAGTCCACAACTTTCCATTCCCAAATTGATGGCCAGATAGAGATCGTTAATAGGATGATCATACACATTTTGTGCATGTACAACTAAAATAATCCATGCACATGGGATGATAGCCTTCCATATGTCCTGCACAGCTATAACCAGGCTCTCTACAGCTCGACTGGCCATAGCGCTTTTCAGGTGGGCTTGGGATTCCAACCTCTATATGCCATTCATGTGACCATACCATTTGCAGCTACTCAAGCAGATTCTGCTCATGTCCAGTCGGAATATGATAAGGAAAACAACTTCATTGAGCACATCCAACATATCTTCCAGTAGGTCCATGAAATTCTGGAGAAATCAAATGCCAAGTACAAGTAACGACATGATCAACATCGGGTGCCACACAAGTTTCAGGTGGGCAACAAATTCTAGTTGCATTTGCAGAAGTAAAGCCTTACTAGAGCCTATCATAAACTTAGACCACCCTGATATGGTCCTTACACCATTACCAAGGCTATGGGTGATAATGCATTTGAGCTCAGCATTCCCTCATTCCTTGGCCTGCACCCAGTGTTCAATGTCGACTGCCTTCGACCATACTTCCCACCATTGTTGGACACATCAGACATTGCAAAACAATTTACACCTATAGAGTTAAATACAGATTGCATGGAGCAAGCCACAACTGATCGGATCATGGACACAGATATCAAGAACACTTTTCAGTAGAAGATCCAACTGTATCGAGTTTTCAAAGCAAGTCAACTCCTTCACCAGGGAAAGTGGCTCACCAGGGAAAGTGGCTCACCAGGGACCAAGTTCAGCATAAGTTTCCTCATCTCATGGAGGAAAACGCAATGGGGACCATTGCTTCCTAAGGGGAGAGGGATTATCTAGGTGGATATTGGTGGCCACCCAACAATTCCACTTGGACCCCCACCATTGTTTCTTTGATTTTTTCATTTTCCTTGATTGTAGCAGAGTTTTCTGTTTTTAGCATTTTTTTGGGTACTAAACTTCTGGTGTCGTTTTGAGGCCCTAAACGACATTTTTTCTTAATCTACGTATAAATATTTTTTTATCTAAAACCATATTTTCTGTTGTAGTCCTCAGAGAGATATTTCCAACGAGTTATGATGTGTGTCAAACAGAGATAAAATGACCAAGTCGCGACCCTGGGAAGTTGGATGTCTAACTCAACCCAACAGGGCCCATAAACTCTCGGTGTTACATCTCTTGAGGTTAGGGTCTTAGTTGTTTACAGTTTTCTCTTATTGTTCAATAATAAAAAGGCACTTGAGCCTCATTGTAACAGAGTTTAGAGGCATGTAGCCACCACATCTCTTCTCAGACATAAGCTATGATCACCCAAGCTAGTCTTATTTACATTCTATTTGTAAGCATACTTCAGTATTTGACATTAATGAAATGAAGTGTTATTTCTACTGCATCTTTGTATTTATGGTTATATATGTAATTTGTCGTGTTCTTTTTTAAATCCGAATTAGTGGTATCAAAGCGGTCTGCTCTTTTTTATTTTTTCTTTTCATGTCCCTAATGAGGTCGGGATATAAGGAGTTAGGGCTTCAATTGGTCGAACCTTTGCAAGATCACCCTCACAAATCATGAAGGCCTCCCATGGTGGATGAAAAGAAATATCAAGGGGCAGGAGATCCTATCAAAATCTTGCTCGAGGAAGCCCTTGAGCAACAAAAGAACATGATGATGGATAACTTTTCCTAGATCCCTCAGCGGCTACCCACGGGCGACGCATCTACTTCCACTAGATACTCTAGAAGCGCCACATGTTTTAAGGTACAAGTTAACTTTGAAATTCCCATATTTGAGGATCAGATAGATGCGGACACTATAGATAAATGGTTAAATCTGCTAGAAGGATATTTTTCCATTGATCATTTTTCCAGCCGAGAAAAGATCACCTTTGCACTTCTCAAAGAAACCCCCCACGTCAAGTACTAGTGGGAAACCTACTGTGAGCAGAAGGATGGAAGTACGAACTCACTGTTTTCAGCCACACCAATTGGAACTCGTTCCAGGATGCCATCAAGGAGCAGTACTACCCTATCAGGAGCTATGAAGATAAATACATAAAGTGGACAACGCTGTGATAAGGAAGGGACCAAGATGTGCGAGATTTTACCAATTTTTTTCATACCCTTCGCATGAAGTTTGGTATCAAGGATTCTAAAAAGAATTTGGTTCTCAATTATCCCAGCTTCCTGCACAGGTACATCCAAGACGAGATTGAATTCCTGGACATCTCCTCGCTCGGCACGGCATACCAATATGCAGTCAATATCAAGAAAAATTTTAAATAAAAGAAGCAAGACTTTGGATCTGTGAATCCAAATCAAGGGAAAGGTACCCCCAAACAGAAAAACAAAGGAAAAGTCCAAGGCGAGGCTAACTAGGGAAACTTACCAAAGTCGCAAGCAAAGGACAATGTCGTGAAGCCGAAGAAGGACATCGGAAAGTGGTGTCAGTTCCATATGAGCTCCACTCACAACACAAGTGAGTGTAGGGCCAAGCAGTCATTGGTGGCCGAGCTAAAGGCTTCGGAATCAGATGCATGTTATGACTCTGTGTCAGAACCCGACAAGGGGAATGAAAAGGGAAGCAGATTATTAATGTAGAGTCTAATGCCATCATTGCCACCACAAAGATCCAGAAGGAGGAACCCAAAGATCCAGAGGAGGAGGAGTGCCTCTTCCACTCCCAGATGTGGGTAAAGGGTTCCCCACTACATTTCATTGTCGAAAGAAGGAGACAAAAGAAACTCATTTTGGCAAAGGTCGTGAAGAAACTAGGCTTACCAACCACAGCACATCCACAACCGTACACCATCAGGTGGCTTCACCAATCATGGGATCACCACGTGAGGCAGCAGTGTCGCCTTCCATACAACATCAAGCCCTTCATGGATGAGGTATTATGTGACGTTTCTCCCCTTGATGTTTATGATGTATTATTAGGCCAACCATACTTGTGGAAGCGACATGCTTTGTATGAGTCAAGGCCTCGTGTTGTTATTGTTACTTTGGGAAATAAATTGTACAAGATACTCAAGGTAGCACCACCTACTACCATCTCTTTGGTTACTGCAAAACAATGCAGTAAGCTCATTTCCAAAACCAAGAAATTTGTTTTCCTTATGATACACCCTTAGCGAAAGAAGAAGATAGTGGCCACGACCTCCAGACAGGGCCCTTCCACACGACAACAACAGATGGACAAGGTCGTGGAGGAGTACGAGGACATCTTCACCTCCACCACAGGGGTGACTCTGCCCTGTTAGGTCAAACACTCCATTGATTTGACCCCAGGTGTGTCACTTCCCAATGGACCAATCTATCGATGCTCCGTTCTGGAGAACGAAAAAAATTCAGGAGCTGCTGCAGAAAGGTCACGTACATCTGAGTTCATCGCCCTATGGGAGGCCGATCATGTTGGTACAGAAGAAGGATGGGATTTTGAGACTCTGTATTGAGTACCAGGCACTAAACAAGATCATTGTCCAAAATAGGTACCTGATACCATAGATTGATGACCTTCTGGACCAACTGAAGTGGGGGGGATATTTCATCAAGATCAACTTGAAGTCCGGCTATGACCAGGTACCAATCGAACCCTCTGATGTGTGGAAGGTTTCCTTCAAAGCCAAAGAGGGCCTTTTCGAATGGATGGTTATGCCTTTTGGGTTGACGAATTCTCCTGCAACCTTCATAAGGTTGATGGATGACATCTTGCAGCCATTCACCAACTCATTTGTAGTGGTATACTTGGATGACATCCTGATCTTCAGCCAAAGTTGGGAAGAGCACCTCCACCACATCTGACAGGTTCTCCAAACACTGCGGCAACATAAGTTGTGTGCCAATTTGGAGAAATGCACTTTTGGCATGACCCAAGTTCAATATCTAGGATACATTATTGATGAATGAGGGGTGCATGTGGATCCAGCCAAGATCCAAGTCATTTGAGATTGGCCATCCCCAACCACTTTGACAGAGCTCCATATCTTTCTGGGTCTTGCCAATTTCTAGCACAGTTTCATGTTGGGATTCTCTCATATCACATGGCCCTTGAGTCAAGTCACCAAGGGAGGAGTGAAAGCAAAATTATTTTGGTCTAAATCTCAATAGAAGGAATTCGTAGAGTTGAAACATCGCCTCTAATCTACACTAGTGCTCACTTGACCAGACTTGCAACAGCCATTTGATATCATGACAAATGCCTCTAACTATGTTATTGGTGGCAGTCCTTACTCAATAGGGGCATCTAGTGCCATATCACAGTGAGACACTTTCAGACACAGTCCAGAGGTATCCCACTTATGACAAAGAGATGTATTCCATTGTGTAGGTTTGCCAACAATGGAAGCATTACATTTTGGGGAAGGAAACAGTCATCCACACAGACCACCGACCCCTGCATTTCATACATATGCAAGGGAAGTTGCAGAATGATTGCCATAAAAAGTGGTCCACATACCTGTAGCAGTTCCATTTGAATATCAAGTATAAGAAGGGTAGCACCAATAATGTTGCAGACTATTTCAGTTGACCACCGATGATGGCATTAAGCACCATTCTCAACTCTTGTGGGTACAAGACTTCTGATTGGCCACTTCTCTACAAAGGCGACCCAGAGTTCGTCCACACATACCAGATGCTCTTGGAGGGTCAACAAATTCCAGATTTCCACCTTCAAGATGCCCTGCTATGCCACCTAGGACACCTTTGTGTTCCTTCAAGCAAGCGAGCCAAGATGAATTGGGAAGTGCACTATAATCGGGCCACTGGGCAATTTGAGTTCGAGAAAAAATTGGCATTACTACAAAAGTATTTCTACTGGCTGAATCTTTGACAGGATGTCGGGAAGTACATCAGATCATGCACTTCCTGTGCCATTTCCTACCCCTAGTTGACCTTAGGAATCCATCTCCATGGATTACATGTTGATCCTTCCTTCTACTAAGCATGGAAACGACTGTGTTTTTGTGTTCGTCGACAGATTCTCGAAGATGGCCATTCTGGAGGCCTGCGAGAAGAATATCATAGCAGAAGCTGTTTTTAAACTCTTCTTTGAGCGAGTGTGGGTACACTCTGGGATCCCACAGTCTATCATCTCAGATCAGGACAACAGGTTCCTCAGTACATTTTGGTCTATTCTCTGGTCAATGTTGGACACTAAGCTCACGAATTCCACAACTTCCCATCCCCAAACTAATGGCCAAACAGAGGTCGTTAACAGGATGATCATACACATTTTGTGCATGTACAACTCAAAGCATCCATGCACATGGGATGAGAGCCTTCCCTATGTCCAGCACAGCTATAACCAGGCTCTCCATAGCTCAACTAGCCACAACCCTTTTCAGATGGGCTTGGGATTCTAGCCACTATGTCCCATTGATGTGTCCATACCATTTGCAGCTACTCAGGCAGATTTGGCTCATGTCCAATCAGAAGCCGATAAGGAAAATAGATCCACTGAGCACATCCAACATATCTGCTAGTAGGTCCATGACATTTTGGAGAAATCAAATACCAAGTACAAGCAGCGACATGATCAACATTGGGTGCCAGACAAGTTTCGGGTGGGCGAAAAATTTTGGTTGCATTTGCAGAAGGGACACCTTACTGGATCCTATCGTAAACTCAGACAACCCCGATATGGTCCTTACACCATTACCAAGGCTATGGGTGATAATGCATTTGAGCTCAAGAATCCCCCTTTCCTTGGCCTACACCCAGTGTTCAATGTGTACCGCCCTCAACCATACTTCCCACCATTGCTGGACACATCAGACATTGCAGAACAACTCACACCTACGGAGTTAAATCTAGATTGTATGGAGCAAGCCACAATTGATCAGATCATGGACACGCAGATCAAGAACACTTGCTAACAGAAGATCCAACTGTATCGAGTTCTCAAATCAGACCAACTCCTTCACCAGGGCAAGTGGCTTACCAGGGACCAAGTTCAATAGAAGTTTCCTCATCTCATGGAGGAAATCAATGCAATGGGGACCATTGCTTCCTAAGGGGGGAGGAATGATCTAGGTGCATATTGGTGGCCACCTGCCAATTCCACTTGGACCCCCACCATTGTTTCTTTCATTTTTTCAGTTTCCTTAATTGTAGCAAAGTTACTATTTTTAGCATTTTTCGCGTCCTAAACTTCTGGAGCCATTTTGAGGCCCTAAATGACGTTTTTTTTTTGCAATATACCACCATGGATTTTTGACCAAAAATCATATTTTTTGTCGTATTCCTCGGAGAGATATTTCCAACAGGTTATGATGTGCATCAAACGGAGATAATATGACCAAGTCGTGACCCCGGGAAGTTGGTTGTCCAACTCACCCCAACAGGGCCCCTAAAATCTTGGTGTTACATCTCCTCTTGTTAGGTTTTTGGTTGTTTATGGCTTTCTCTTATTGTTCAATAATAAAAAGGCACTTGAGCCTCATTGTAATGGAGTTTAGAGGCATGTAGCTACCACATATCTTCTCAAAGATAAGCTACCATCGCACGAGCTAGTCTTATTTCCATTATGTTTGTAAGCATATTTCAGTATTTGATATTAATGAAATGAAGTGTTATTTCTATTGCATCTTTTTATTTATGGTTGTATATGTAATTTGTTGCATTCCTATTTAAATCCGGATCAGAGAAATAAGAGATGGATAGTGAGGAAATGAAAGAAAAATTTGTTTGTTTGACTTGGGCATTAATTCTTTGTTTGGAAAGCTCGCATACTTGGTAAGGAAGCTATCTTTGTTCATATTTCAATCCAAAGAAGATTATAAGACCGAGTTAAAGAAAGAAGCATTGTTGTTTGGTTGGTTGGCCTATCATTTGGTGAGTTGTCTTGATCAACGGTCTTGGAAGTCTTCCTTGAATTTCTAAAACAAGAGAAGTTTCAGGGTTTTCCCTTATGCATGGGTTTTTCCCAGGCAGGGAGCTTATTTCTAGTGTTCTTGTTTGAATTTTGATTTTCTTTATTGGCCTTGTCTTGATGATAAACACATCATAATAATAATGATAATGGACTGACACCACACGATTATAACACTGTGTGCAATTATATAGAAAGAAAAATAACAATACATCGGAAATAAAAGGAACATAATAAGAAAAGAATTCACATATGGAGATACTAGTTACAACAATTCACTAACCATAGAAAGACTGAAACCACTGACATCTTTGAATCATCATTATTGTAATATCATCAACTTTGTCATGCCATTATTTTCACTAAGGTTTAAGGTTTCAGAAATGATAGCATGGATACCTTTTCTACATGGTGCCATACTATTGTATTGCACACATTTGCAGTGTCACGCCAATACTGAACTGGAATGTGTAAACCACACCATGCTAATATGATATCAATATAATAGACTATATAATTGAACAATGTTGTTTTATGTTTCAACGATATCATCATATATACAAAGCTAGATATATATATATAAATATATATATATATAATATATATATAATATATATTATATATATATATATATATATATTTTATATATATTATATATATATATATGTTATGTATTTTATGGTATATATAGTATATATTTTATATGTAATATGTTATATATATTATCTTATATATATATTATATATATATATATATATATATATATATATATATTATATATATATATATATATTTAATATATAATATATATATTCATAATATATTATATATTATATATATAATGTCTACCATATACATGCAATGAGGTCGCATAACAGAAGTGGCATATATACAATCGGGGGTACCAATATACCATAGTACACTAGTTCCTAGAACAACAGTTTCGATAATGGAGATGATACCATAGTAAATTTCCAAGTTTTGAGCTTAAATCCAAGACCTTATCAATGTAATAAAAGCACAGTCCTATTGAAAAGTAAGCAAAGTTATCTTAAGCCTATTTTCAAGAGACTGAATAGTCAAGAAATCCATCGTCTCAAGATCGAACTCATACAATGAGAAAATAACTTCTTTTTTTGGGCATAAATGGTCTCAATTGTACCTAGCCTTAGGATTGTGACATTTTTTTGAAAGCCACAGAATTGCAGGAGTTTAAGAAGGAATGTGGACTTACCATTGCTTCACCCTAATTCCCAAATTCACCAGCTACTATGGATTATTGAAGGAGTCTGCACAGGGAAGGGATTTTTGAATCAAATGTAGTGAGGAGCACCTAAGAAACACTTAAGTGAACATCGAATGGAATGTAGGGAGGAGTGACTGGGAAACCTTCAGGTATGCAAGAATCAAATGTAGGGAGGATCCACCAAGAAACACTCAAGGGAACTCTGAATCGAATGTAGGGAGAGGATCCACAAAGAAACCCTACAAGAATCGAATATAGGGAGCAGAACCACTAAGAAATCCTAAGGTTTGATGCAAGAATCGAATGTGGGGAGCAGTGCCACAGCAAAACCCTCAAATATGCTACAAGAATCAAATGTAGGGAGTGGAGCCACCAAGAAACCCTAAGGTATACTGCAAGAATCAAATGTGGGGAGCAGAGCCACAGAGAAATCCTCGGATCTACTAGAAGAATCGAATGTATAAGGGAGTGGAGCCACCGAGAAAACTCACAGTCTATGTGAAACGATATTCAATGACATGCCAAGAATGTATAAGGGAGCGGAGCCACTGAGAAAAATAATAGTCTATGTGAAAACCATATGCAATGACATGCCAAAAACAAATATACGAGCTAGGAATTATTAATAATATAATAATTAATATGATATTGTTTTGATTTAATAATATAATATGGTTTTGATTTAATAATATAATAATTAATATAATATGTTTTTTTTTAAAAATATAATTTTTAATTTCAAAAAAATGAAATATTATTAAAACAATAAAATCAACAACTATGTGATAGAAAATAGTGTTTAACATTATTAATTAATAATCAATTTACACTAATGGATACATTTTTTTTAAATCATGTAATTTGAATTAAACTATGTGATAGAAAATAGTGTTTAACATTATTAATTAATAATCAATTTACACTAATGGATACATTTTTTTTAAATCATGTAATTTGAATTAGTAGAGGTCGAATTTAGTTGAAATTTTATCAATTGTTATAGGATGCCTTAAATCACTATCATTAGTACACATCCAATCCATCTTTTGGTGTGTAGAAGAGCTTCTTGAAACAAATAATGTCAATTCATGGCATTCAATACTTAATCGAAGGTGTTAGTTAAATATAAGCATCCATGAAAGTTAATATGATAATCTTCATGTATTGTTTTTTTATTTGATCTATCAACCTCTACATTGGCTTGCAAATATCAGCATAGTATCCCTCAAACATATCTTGCAATTGAGCCCTATAATGCATTTTCCAATCATCCTAAAACTCCTTGAAATTCCCCTAGATGAGCACTTCCCATTCAATCACAAGGTTAGTTTCCCACGATGCATATAATAGGCGATGATGGGGTGTATTGTTAAGTCACTCTATGATGTGAAGGTCACCGGTTCAAAACTCCGTAGGCAAAACTCCAGTCATGTTAAGGGTTGATGTGGTCAGGGTCAAGTGCAATCTGTTAAAATTGGCAACTAGGGAAAACTTCATGTGGGTCATCTTATTCATGGTTGATAATATTTTTATTAGATTCCTCTCGTCGAGAGGTGTAGGATTGATATAAAGATCATCCGATTCCGATAAGTATTCATGGAGATATGAATTTATTTTGATTATGGAATTATTATCAAGCCGACCTACAACTCATGTAGGCTCAGAAGCCCAACAGTCGCACCTATTCAAACACCAACGTTGTGTATAAATACAGGAGGAATTTTCCTCATTTCAAATCACTCATCTCATCACATCTCTCTCTCTACTGTGGAGAAAAAAGTCTCTTCTCTACTACGCAGAAAAGGGTCTCTCCCTCACACATGTGAAGTTGGAAGCTGCTGACACTGAAGCTGCAACTACAGAAGTAAAGATTGACCCACGTGGACTATAAGATCTCCTCATCTAAACTGTGCTATAGGTTCATCTGAACCTCCTCTGACAGCTGCAACTTTTGGTGGTGGAATCAAGTCAATCCGACGGACAGTTTGCAAGATATCAACTGTCCTAGTTTGAAGCTGGAAGCTGCCGAAACTGAAGCTACAACTGCAGAAGTAAATTTTGACCTATGTGGACTAGAAGATATCCTCATTTGAACTATGATGTAGGTTCATCTAAACCTCCTTTGAAAGCCATAACTTTTGGTGGTGGAATCAAGCCAATCCAACGGTCAGTTTGTGAGATATCGTCTGCCCTAGTTTGATGATGAAGCCACTAACACTGATGCTACTGATCTAGGGTTTGCTACCGCTGATATGAATCATATTTATTGTACTATTTCTCTCTACTGAATTATTGAAGATAAAAGAAGATTTGATCAAAGGGTTTCCCACACATTGTGGGGTTTGTCCCTGGCTAGCTGCCACATCTTGTGTCTCTTGTCTTGGCTTGTTTTCTGTCGATCATTTAATGTTCTATCTGCACTTTACTTTATGTACATGTGATTGCTAATCTGTGGAATATAATAAGAAAAAGAAGTAAACTATTATAAGCATAGAACAAACCATAACTTAACATGGTATCAGATCTGAGGTGAAGACAAAGCCCAAGCAAGAGCAAGAGCAATCACCGAAGAGAAGATTGGCAAGGCTATCCTAAAGAATGATGGGGTCCTCAACACTCTTTCCTGCTGAAGACAAGCTCCGTGAGAAAGCTAACTATCACGGATGGAATATGTCTATCGATCTAACCCTTGAGGATCAAACAGTGTTGGATCATGTGAGAGGAAATATTGTTGAGCCTCCATCAAATGCACCTCCTGCTGCCAGGAACAAATGGAAGAACAGAGAAATTAAAGCAAATAAGATCATCCGGGACTCTATCGACAAGCGCTTGGTAACCTACATCTCTCAACTAGACACCTCCAAGGAAATCTACGATAGACTGGTGAGTTTATTTAAAGTTAATGATGCAAATCAAGTTTTGTTTCTTAGAAATAAGCTGAGGGAAATCAAGAAGGGTAAAGATGAGAGTATGAAAGCATACTTCTTAAGAATCACTAAGATCAAGAACGATCTCCTATCTATTTGGGAGACTATTACTGACAGAGAAATGGCACTCACAACTCTTGGAGTATTACCATCCGAATGGTACGTGTTTAGGACTACTCTTCTGAACAATAATGTAATTCCTGGTTTCGAGGAACTAATGGCTAGATGCATTCAAGAAGAAACAAGGGTAGAAGAGCAAGAAATGCCCTTGCCTAAAGGTCCTCCTGCTGCTTTTTCTTCTCATGCTAAGAAAAGAAATAATTCTGGGTCTAAATCGAAAATAAAGGCTGGACCTAAGGGTGGAAGAAAAGGACGATGTTACATTTGCAATAAAGTAGGTCACTATGCAAGGGAATGTCCTGATAGAAAGGACTCTCACCGTGACGATGATCAAAATCCCTCTCATGGTAATCGAAGGAATGGAAAATTCAATAGCAAAGGTAAAAGGAATGTTGGAAATCAAGGAAGAGGGAAACCATTCAAGAAGGCTAGAAATTCCAGGTATGAATCTAACACTATTGACAATAAGCAGGCTGAATATTATCTACCAGCTGCTCTATCTACCTCCGCTCCTCCATAATCAATGGGAATTTGGCTCATTGATAGTGGTGCCTCAAGACACTTCACTGGTTACAAAGAAGTACTCCATAACCTGGTAGAGAAAGAAACTAACCTGGCAATTGTCCTTGGAGATGACATGAAATACCCCGTGAAAGATGTAGGTAATGTTTCTCTCAAATTGAATCAAGGTAATACAATTCACTTACAAGCTGTATTATATGTACCTGATCTCAAAAAGAACCTGGTATCCATCTCGGCAATGGAAAACAAAGGCTACAAGGTAACCTTCATTGATGGCAAGGTACATATATGGAAAAATAATGTTAAAGATGCTTTCACTCTTGGGTTTCGAGTTGATTCTTTGTATCAGGTCGATGGAAGTCCACTAGGTGTCATGTCTTGTGACACAACTCTTCAGTCCAAACTTTGGCATCAGAGGTTTTCCCACCTTCATTACAAAGCTCTACCTGATGTAAGACAAATGGTAACAGGGATGCCCGAATTCCAATTAGAGAAAGAAGGTGTATATCTAGGATGTGCCGAAGGAAATCTCAAAAGGGGACCATTTCCTTCTAGTCAAAGCAAGACCTACGATGTATTACAACTAAATCACTCAGACATATCTAGTATGATGCCTGTGAACTCCTTGGGAGGATATTCATATTATCTTACTTTTACAGATGACTATTCTCAAAAGACCTGGATATACTTCTTGAAAAAGAAGGGTGAAGTGTTCTCTTGGTTTCGACACTTCAAAGCCCTGATCGAGAATCAAACCGAAAAGAAGATCAGGATCTTAAGAACTGATAATGGGACTGAATATGGATCTAATGAGTTCCATGATTTTTGTAAAGAGGTTGGCATCAAGAGGGAGACTACTACACCATATACTCCTGAACAGAATGGCGTGGCGGAAAGGAAGAATTGCGTGATTATGGAAGCTATTTGGGCCATGTTACATGATCAAAGACTTCCAAAGTTTCTATGGGTTGAAGCTGCAAACACTATTGTATATGTACAAAATTGATGCCCTCATCAAGCATTGGGTTCCAAGACTCCTGAAGAAAAGTTCACCAGTAAGAAACCTTATGTTTCTCATTTTAGAATTTTTGGAAACCCTGTATATTTTCATGTGTTTAAAGAGAAAAGAAATAAATTGGTTGCATCCGGAAAGAAGGGAATTTTCGTGGGCTATGGTGAAAATACTAAAGGCTACAGAATCTATGTAGCCAGTCAAAGGGAAGTTGTAATTAGTCATGATGTCACCTTTGACGAAGACATGGCTCTCAGCAAGGTGAACAATCTTCCAACTTTGAGTAGCTCTCAAGAAGCCGACACCAAGGAACCGAAAGAAAAGGATGATGAATCAATGCTTGATGTAGAAGAACCCATGGATCTGATTGATCTTCCTCCACATGAGCCTTCCTCTTCTAGGAAGAGGCCTTCATAACTTAGGGAGCTACTTGATGATGCTGAAGGACATGTTGCACCCCTAGGAACCTTTCGTGAAAGTAAGAAACCTAATAGGTATCAGGGATACCTAACCATCATGAGCACAATCATACAAAATGAGCCTTCATCATTCTCAGATGTCGTCAAGCATAAAGTATGGAAGGATGTTATGACTGAAGAATATGATTCTATTATGAAGAATGATGTTTGGGAAGTAGTTCCCAGACCCTAGGACAAGACAGTTTTTACTTCCAAATGGCTTTATAAGATAAAGCAGCAGATGGAAGTACGGAAAAGTATAAGGATCGTTTTGTTGCGTGTGGTTTCTCCCAGAAGGAAGGTATAGACTATGATGATATATTTGCACGTTTTGCCAGATATACGACCATCCGCTCAACCATAGCCCTTGCCACTTCACAAGGATGGAACCTACATCAGATGGATGTCAAGACCGCGTTCTTGCACGGCTCTATCAAAGAAGAGGTCTACGTGGAGAAACCCGAAGGATTTGAGATTTATGATTGAAAATCTCATGTATGTAGGTTGAAGAACGCTCTCTATGGGCTGAAGTAAGCACCCTGAGCATGGTATGAGAGGATCGATAGCTACTTGATGAAGCTGGGATTCACTAGGAGTGAAGCCGATCCTAATCTTTACTTTAAGGTTGAAGATGATAATCCTCTCATACTAGTGTTGTATGTGGGTGAGCTCTTTCTAATAGGTGCAAAACCTCTCATTCTCAAATGTAAGAGGGAGTTGGCTTCTGAATTTGAAACGAAGAACCTAGGACTGATGCACTATTTCCTAGGACTTGAAGTGTGGCAGAAGCCAAGGGAAACTTTCCTATCTCAAGGAAAATATGTGGTGAAGATATTGGAAAGATTTGGTATGGTGGACTGCAAGCCTGTAACTACCCCAATGGAGCTTGACTTCAAGAAGTTAAGTTGTAGTGCTGTTGGACCTGTTTTACGAAATGTTACCAAGTATCGACAACCCTTCGAAGAATTAATGTTCTTAGTGAACTCTCGTCCAGATATATGCTTCGCAGTCAACACATTGAGTCAACATATGGTTGAACCCCACCACATACATTGGATTGGTGCCAAGAATCTATTGAGATATCTCCGTGGCACTATCACTTATGGGTTAAGATACACTGCCAGAGATGTGAGACTATTTGGATACACAGATGTTGATTGGGCGGGAAATGTGGAGGACTGTAAGAGCACTTCCAGGTGTTGTTTCTCCTTGGGATCTACTTTGATATCCTGGATGAGCAGGAAGCAGAAGTCGGTGGCCTTGAGCACCGCTGAAGCAGAGTATATTGCTGCCAGCATGGCCTTCTGTGAGGCAATTTGGTTGTGAAAGCTCTTCAGTGAGCTGTTTGGATTTACATTGGATACCACCATGATCCTTTATGACAACCAAAGTGGGATTAATTTGTCATAGAATCCCATATTTCATGATCGCTCCAAACATATCGATATCAAATACCACCATATTCGAGATATCGTGCAGTGGGGAGCTATAAGGCTCCAACATATCGATACAGATGAACAGGTCATCGACATTCTGACAAAACCCCTTGGGAAAGTAAAATTTCTGACTTTCTGAGAACAACTTGGAGTTGTTCAAAGACCCTCTGATGAGGGTCATGTATGATGCATTGAGCTTTGGGAGCTCCAGGGGGGTGCGGAGTGCTTCTTGGAGCAGCATATGACCACAGGATGATTCACTATCCCCTAGTGGTATACATGTACACCCTGTGGTGACATTGTAGCAAGATTGATGTGTTCTCCTATGAGGCCTAGATTGATGTGTTCTCCATGGCGATTGTAGCAGGATTGATGTGTTCTCCAGTGAGGCCTGGATTGATGTGTTCTCCATGGCATCCTGGATTGATGCGTTCTCCATGGCGATTGTAGCAGGATTGATGTGTTCTCCTATGAGGATAGGATTGATTAGTTCTCTTGTCGAGGCATCCTACCCATGTAGTCTGGGACTCATGGGAAGTACCTCTCATCTGATCAATGAGCAGGGAAATGAAGCTAGGGACCATAGTAGTACTGATGGATGCATCGTTGTATCTATCGTACTCCCTATGCTAGGATGACCTCCATTGATTTGGGATCAATGATATTGGTCTGGGACCAGTAGTAGGAGTTGTACCATACTATGACACTGACTCCGGGTCAATTGAAACTAGTCTGGGACTAGTGGTACATACTCTGAGACTGACTTCGTGTCAGTGCAGTACTATTCTGGGACCAATGAGAGTGGTACATACTATGATGTTGACTTTGGGTCGGTTGAGACTAGTCTGGGACCAATGGTACACTCTTTGAGACTACAATATTAGTCTGGGACCAGTGGTAGGAGTGGTACTTACTATGAAGCTGACTTCGGGTCGGTTGAGAATGGTTTGGGACAAGTGGTATGCACTTTGAGACTGACTTTGAGTCAATGGAGGATGATACTGGTCTGGGACCAGTGGAGTTGTACTCACTATGACGCTGAATTCAAGGTGGTTGAGACTAGTCTGGGACCAATGGTACATACTCTGAGATTGACATTGAGTCAGTATGATACATCTTTGATCATTTCTTCTTCTTCATTATTCGGAAAAAAGCAGAGCAAAACAAAACAAAGCAGAGCAGCGTATAACAGAGCAGAGCCGTATAGATCAGTACAGGGTAGAACAAGACAAAGAAAAATAGGCAAAATAGAGCAGAGCAAGGCAAGGGTCGGGCTGTACAGGGCAGTGCATTTGATGGATGAATAGTAACGACCGATAGACAGATTGCAGATAAAGTTCTCCCTAGTTGAGAGGGAGTGTTAAAATTGGAAACTAGGGCAAAACTTCATGTGGGTCATCTTATTCATGGATGATAATATTTTTATTAGATTCCTCTTGTTGAGAGGTGTAGGATTGATATAAATATCATTTGATTCTAATAATTATTCATGGAGATATGAATTTATTTTGATTATGGAATTATTATCAAGCTGGCCTACAACTCATGTAGGCTCAGAAGCCCAATAGTCACATCTATTCAAACACCAATGTTGTGTGTAAATACAGGAGGACTTTTCCTCATTTGGAATCACTCATCTCAGCACATCTCTCTCTCTCTCTACTGTGCAGAAAAGAGTCTCTTCTCTACTACGCAGAAAAGGGTCTCTCCCTCACACATGTGAAGTCGGAAGCTGCTAAAACTGAAGCTACAACTACAGAAGTAAAGATTGACCTACGTGGACTAGAATATCTCCTCATATAAGCTGCATTGTAGTTTCATTTGAACCTTCTCTGAAAGCTGCAACTTTTGGTGGTGGAATCAAATCAATCTGACTGACGGTTTGCAAGATATCGACTGCCCTAGTTTGAAGCTGGAAGCTGCCGAAACTGAAGCTGGAACTACAAAAGTAAAGTTTGACCTGCGTGGACTAGAATATCTCCTCATCTGAACTAAAATGTAGGTTCATATGAACCTCCTCTAAAAACCGCAACTTTTGGTGGTGGAATCAAGCCAATCCGACGGTCGATTTGTGAGAGATCGTCTGCCCTAGTTTGATGATGAAGTCGTTAATGTTGATGCTGCTAATCTAGGGTTTTCTATTGCTGATATGAATCATATTTGTTGTACTATTTCTCTCTGCTCAATTATTGAAGATAAAAGAAGATTTGATCAAAGGGTTTCCCCACACATTGTGGCGTTTGTCCCTGGCTAGCCGCCACATCTTGTGTCTCTTGTCTTGGCTTGTTTTCTGTCGATCGTTTAATGTTCTATCTGCACTTTACTTTATGTACATGTGATTTCTAATCTGTGGAATATAATAAGAAAAAGAAGTAGATTGTTATAAGCATAGAACATACCATAACTTAACACAATCCCCATGTGATTTTGATGACTTAGATGCCCCTAAGTCATAGTTTCTTAATCCACGGGTCAAGCCTGATGTAATCTCTAGAAAAATTAGACAACTTGACAAACAAAAACAAAAAACAAGGTTGGTTAGTGGATAATATATGAAGCTTCAAGCACTTGCTTATGAAATTTCCCTTTGGTTGATTGTGAAAATCATAGATACACACTACTATCTATGAGGTATATGAAAGAACTATATGAAAAATCCATTGTAACTTACAGAGATTACAATTTCCCAATATTAATATTCATTGACCAAACTAGATGTCTTGATGACTGCAACAGACACACAAGAGATTTTCATCTTCAAATTTCAGTAAGGAGTTCAATACAACTTATAAGAAATATAAACCTGGAGAATTTGAATCATTGCGAGGTTGAAAATACTAGGAGAATGATTGAAGACTTGTTATCAAATTCAAATGTCTTGAAACACATTTAAAATATCTGAAACTCATATTTTGTGGACTAGAGGTAATCCTAATACGCATACTCTATAATGAGATATTAACCCGAAGCTAGCCAGCCTAGCTTGAGGATCCTTGCTACTAGGTATTTTGATTGGACTTGAGGAGACTGACAGAGCTCATAGGACATAGCCCAAATCCTTACCTTAGAGATTTTCCTATCAAACCAAGACTACCATAAGATCAAGACTTACTAGCCTCCTGAATTGCCATACAAGAAAGAAGGACAATTAGCACCAATAAGCCCACAACTAGTAAATAGTAATAAATAATTTCATCTCCTTGACATTTGTATATTTTATAATTGTGTTGTTTGATTATTGAATTCTTTGTGTGAGTCGTATTTGAGTTCAAAACCCTCCCATATAATCAATGCATGCATCTACCATAACCATGTCAAATTTCAATGCATACAAGAACAAATTGAAAAAATTTCAACGATGGCCCCATTCTCAAGTCATGGGAAGTCATGGGAAGTCATGGGCCGAAATTTATTCTTTTGTGCAGGCACCCCATGCCAAGTCGGTCTGACACACCAAATTGTCACATGGGCACCTTGGTGTTCCCAACACATGACAACCCCATGGGTACCCTGGCTTCATGCAAGCACACCCAGGTGCCACGCCTTCATGCGAGCGAACCCAGGGTGTGAGAATTCGCCCATCTATGCAAATTAGTGAGAACAAATCATTATCTCATCAATGAAAACAAAATATTATCATTTTTTATTTCCATGTTGCATGATCAATATTCAATTATAAACCAGCTTTTAATACCTAAACATTAATTTACTTAATTTTCTAAAAATCATTATCAGACCCCCTTGTGGGAACTCTATCATGGGTATTCATGTGCTTATTAATTCTTTTGTATGGGCACCCCTTTCCAATTCGGTTTGACCAACCAACTCATCACACAGGCACCCCTATTGGGTGGGTTCCCTGGCATGCCTAGTATGTGACACTCTCATGAGCACTTGAGTGCCTGGCCTTTGTGCAGGAATGCCCAAGGCATGGGCATTCACCCTACTATACAATCAGTGAACACAAATCATTAGCTCGTCAATGAAAACCAAATATTATCATTTTTTATTTCCATGTTGCATGACCAATATTCTATTATAAACCAACTTTTAAAACCTAAACAATAATTTACTTAATTTTCTAAAAACCATGTTTATAAGACCCCCTTGTGGGAACTCTATTCATGGGAATTCATGGTCCGACCTTACTTATTTTTTGCAGGCACCCCTTGCCAAGTCAATCTGACCCACCAACTTGTCACACGGGTAGCTCTACCACACGGGTGCCCTGGTGTGCCCAACACACAACACCCCAATGGGCGTTGGGTGCCTGAGAACCCCGCCTTCGTGTGGGCTCACCCAGGGCATCAACGTTTTCCTTGTTGTGCAAATTAGTGAACCCAAACCATTAGCTCATCAATGAAAACAAAATATTATCATTTTCTATTTCCATCTTACCTTATTAATATTCAATCATAAACCGGCTTTTAACACCTAAACATTAATTTACTTAATTTTCTAAGAATCATATTTATAAGATCCCCTTGTGGTAACTATATTCATGGGAATTCATGGGCTGCCATTACTTATTTTTGTGGGCTCCCCTTGCCAAGTTAGGATGACCCAACAACTCGTCGCAGGGGCGCCTTAGCATCCCAAGCACGCAATGCCCCCATGAGTGTCGAACACCCTGGCGTGTGTTAGGGTCCTATATTTCATAGGAGTTGTTTTTACCTAATGATTTTATATTTGAAAATTGTAAATAATGTTTCATGTTTGAAATTTATTTCCAAAAGAATAATATAATATTATTATATAATATTATAATATATATATATATAATTTATCTATAATATATATATATATATATATATTATATAATATTATATTATATATATATATATTATATTATATTATATAGTATATAATTATATATTATATATATATATATTATAATATAATATATATTATATAAACAAACAAAAAATTGTAGGGGAACAGAAAAAAAATAGAATAAAGAAAGAAAACAAAACAAAACAAAAAACAAAAAAATATGTGTGAAAATGTCCCCCTAGGTGAGAAAATGTAAATGCCACCAAGAAAAATCAATATCGCATCAGTTTACATTTAGAAATTTTGAATAAAATGTGTAACTTGTTTAAATTAAACTTGGTAAACAGGAAAATTAGAAATAATTTGGGCTAATCACATTGTTTAATTATGATTAAGCTAGGAATACAATAGGTTATATTAGTGAATAAATTAATCACTTGGTTTAATTGTGATTAATCGATAGGAAGAAATGAGTGAAAAATGTACTCTACTAGTTCAAATGCAACATTGAATTGTTTCTAGATAGTTATTGGGAAAAAATAGTTTTTGATTAACTTTACCTTAAGTAAGGGTTAATCGTACTTTAATGTGATTTTAATAATGTTTGGAATATATATTTTAGCCTAAGTTCTCCCTTTCGAATAAAATGGATGGCTAAGGTCATCTCCCACCTGAATCAACGGCAGGGGAATGTTTTTAGGCCCCCCTAAGCTCAAATCCGCTTTTTCCATGGGAGGGGGATGGGGGGGGGAGTTTGAATCTCCTACTATGTGGAACCCTCTCGAAATTTTGTAACCCCCCTCAGTTTCCTCTCATCATGCTCCCACCCCCCCCTCGAAAAGTCTTATGTTGTTCATTTACACTGCTTCCACTTCCACTCACCACCCGCCGCGTGGACCTCCTGTTCCCACCTTCCATCAGTACCTAAATGCCATGACATATCTCTGACCCCACCATACTTACCACATCAGCCTACCTTCCCTCCACGTGCTCTCTGCCACCTCACCCTCACGAACCCCTGATCCGGATTTAAACAGGAACGCAATAAAATACAGAGATAACCATATACACAAAGATGCAGCGGAAATAATACTTCATTTCATTAATGGAAAATACTGAAATATGCTTACAACCGGAAATAGAAATAAACCAGCTAGGCGATGGTAGCTTATCTCTGAGAAGAGAT